>JAWDEX010128083.1:0-21118 GCA_035221805.1 Trichilia hirta
CACCCATGACTCTTAACACAATTTTAATATATTAAGCAGCCGCACATCATGTTATTATACATTTATTTATTATTTTTGAGTCGAGACTGAAAAGCATATGAGGTGCTTAATACATAAGGCATTCACATGCGCACACACACACACACACATCAAATATCTTTCAACTGAAATCATGCATGAATTCAACAACAATCTAGCTTTTAAGCCAAGCAGTTTAGTATTTAAAATACCTTGTACAGTGACTGTAGAAAAAGTTTCTCATTTTTTTATGTTATTATACATTTATTTATTTTTTTGAGTCCAGACTGAAAAGCTTATGAGGTGCTTAACACATAAGGCATTCACATGCGTGCACACACACACACACATCAAATATCTTTTAACTGAAATCATGCATGAATTCAACAACAATCTAGCTTTCAAGCCAAGCAGTTTAGTATTTAAAATACCTTGTACAGTGACTGTAGAAAAAGTTTCTCATCAAAACACCAGCTGCTTGTGCGTGGAGCTGAGAATGAAAACAATAAGCAAGTATGCATTAGCAATAGTCGATTACAAAAGTATGTGCCCCTGTAAAGATGTGGTTCCCAAAGCATATAACTACTTGAATTAGAAAATAGAATATATTAATATGGCTTTGCATTTATTTATTGAAATCTCAAGTAATGCAAGGGATGCAATACAATGGATTAAATAATCAAGTAAACTTTTAAGATTTCGGGGCAGTGTCAAAAGAATACAATGACGTTTAACCTGGATTTGGAGAAGCACAAAGGGAGGAAGACATGCTGCTCATATCAGATGCAACAGAGGCATTTCTATGAAGTTTTGGAGGATTACTGAAACCTCCCATACCTCTGAAAAACATGAAGCATTAGAAGTAATTAGAGCTGCAATCCAGCAAGCACAGCCGAACAGCTAAGTTACTGAAGCTTAGCATGAAACTACAGAGAGGGTACGTTTTGAGTATAAATATGTGCAGTTCACAAATTATACCTTGATTTCAAATCCGCACTACTGCTTTGCCAGCACAATGTTCCTGTAAAATAATTATTCCTCAGAGCTCAACAAAAGTTCAGAAATAGAATCGAGATGATATGAAAATAAAAAAACAGAAACAATCAAGATTGCACTCAATGGAGAAAAATCATGTGCGACTCATCAAAACCTCAAGAGCAATGAATGCTGGAAGCAGAAATAAAGAACACTGATAAAAGGCTCTGCCTATATATAAGGAGTAAGAAAGAGATGGGTCATAGGCCAGGGATGCAATTCATTCCAACAGACAAAAATTGTAAACATATCCAATAAATAGATTTCTAATTCTGTACTTTATTTTATACCATTGGTTTCTTCCCTTGGAGGAAGCACGGAGAAGGATCCAAAAAAACTGGACATTCGCTCCAATGTCACCTCTGAGATGGACCTCTTATGAACCTACAAAAAGAAGCAACAAGTCAGTAGACAGAAACACCACTTCATTCTAATCCATTGACTTTTTATCACCAACAGAAGTATGCTACAGCATGGGGCAAAAATTAATTGCGCTCAGTATACTCAGCAAAGGTACAATATGTCCAAAATACATGGTCATCTTCATCCACTTTTCTTAACAACAAATGACGTACAACAATAAGCACATTTCATATTCAGAAACCTCTACAACATGCTAATTCCTTAGTATAAGTTAGGGAATGCTTACGGTTTCTCTTTTGGGAAAACCATATTTGTTTTGCATCTGTCAAAATGTAACCATGAGAAATGTAAGTATGATTCACAGACAATTCTAATAAAACTGTACAGAGTATATCAAGCTGTGATAGTCACCTTTAAGGAAAAGTCAGTGACGTCTAACAACAGCAGCTTCGATTCAAAGAAATTTGCTAAAGCCTTGGCGAGCATTTGCTGGTAAAGTTCTACAGAAAATTGAAGTTGCAACCAATTAGATTACAAATGAACTCTGAACATAGATGGTTTAATTTAACACTGCAACCGGATTCAAAAGTGGATTTTGACAAAGGACGTTTGAATGCAGAATTGGAAAGAATATGCCATTATCTTACCTGCTGGTCCAGAGAGCAAAATAGTCCTACTTGCTGGTGAAAGGTTTCGGGTGTGCTTGGATATCTCGGAGTGCTTTAGGTGAACGAATGCAGCACTTGTCAACAGCATCTGTGTTCTTTTGCTGTGTTTACCACCATAAGAATAAGGAAAACAAAACAGAAAGCCAGTCTTTAGCATGATGCATTGAAGAATCAAAAGTTCACCTATTTTTATGTAAGAACTTCTTAGAATATTACAATAACTTGGCAACATGGCTAAGTTGAGATTATCTCTAACAATTCTTGGAAAGAAAATCATTTGAAGCAGAAAGAAACTTATGTATTTGTATTCAAAACGGCTTACAAATAAGAAAGTTTTGATATATGGAATCCACAAATGATGGTTTACTCCCTATTGCAACTACGAGATCTATACCAGTATAAAAGACCATAAATTCTTCCAACAAAAATTAGTGAAAATTGATGCAACTTCAACTTTCATAAACCTAAAACTGTTGAAGAATTATTTATCATAGAACCTCAGAATACCAGATAAATCTTAAATTGCAAAAGCAAAGCCAGAGTCCTTTTTCTTTTTTTTTTTTTTTCCCTCATATTGAAGAAAAAATAAAGAAATTTGGACACAAGCCGAACTTATACCCATGTTACACTCCAAAACGAAATGGAGAACTTTTACAGGAAAAATAAGAAATCAAATTAAGATTTTCGCATGGATAACCGTAGATTTCTTTAAAATAAAAAAAAATAAAAAAAAAAAAAAAAGAAGAAGAAGAAGAAGAAGAGAAACCTCCGTTCACTCAAAGCCAATGAACAAACTAATAGAAGAAAGTGCCAAACAGAAGATCACATAAATATCATAAAACACAAAGGATCTTCTGAGAACTCTCTTCACAAAACATTACAAGGGTAAAAAATTGGGGAAGAGTTCATATTACTTTACACTGACAAAGCGCAAAAGTTTACTTTTCTCCCCCGTCTTTGTTCCTCAAGATTTTAACATGCTCACAAAGATCAGAAAATAAAGACAACAAAACGCAATCATGCAACATAATAACAAGAAGAATTCAACATTCACTCACCTAAGATAATAAGGAAACTCCTCAAAAGAGATTTTGCTGTCCTTCCCATCAAACACTAGCCTCATCAACTCCTTCTCAATCAGCTCTCCAGAAATTCCCACCATTGAAGAATTCAGGCCACAACCAGAGCCTGCCCATTTACCAACAGTCTTCCCCGAAGCCAATCCGAAGCCCATCCCAACCCCAACTCCAACACTCAAAGCAGACAACAAGATATGCTTCTGTTCCATCTCTAATAAAACTTCCAAGATCTTGAGTGGTTGTGATCCCAAGATTCAAAATATATTCATGCAAAAGCAAGAATGAATATACTGCAAAATGAGGTGGCCGGAAGTGGTAGAAACAATAATATTTATAAGCAGCAGCAGAAGAGGAAATCAAATAACGCAAAGGGCAGTAAGAAGTTTGAGTGATATTTTAATTTTAAGAAGACCAATAAAGAATGGAGTGTCGTATATAAATTTGTGGGCACACAAAGATTGATCTAAAGAAATTTGAGAAGTAATACACTTGCTAATTTGCCATGTGGTTTGGCTCTCAACTATTTATAGCATGCTTAGACTTATGGACGTTAAATGCTTGCCGGGAAAAGAAAATCAATCATCTTCCCTGGCTTTTTTGACTTACCGGAGACCGTCTCTTCTCGGTTTCTCTCTCTTTTCCTTTTAGTATTATTTTTTTATTAAAAAAAAAAAATCAATTTTTTGGTCGGTTTTCTTTTCTTCTTACTTTTTAGTAGGTGGCTTTTTATTTATTTATTTATTTATTTTTAAATTTGATTTTCTTTATTCATTAGATTATTGTAATAAATTAAATAATTGTAAAGTAACCTGCCCCACCCCTGGTCTCTGGCTGTCATCTCGTTGGTTTTTAAATCCAATTTGTCCGCTGGTTATTGAATAATGTTGGGATATATAAATTTTTACACAAATTTAATAATATAATTAATGTATTACTCTTTGATATATAAATTATTAAATAAATTAATATAATAGTGTTATATTTTAGCATTTTTACAAATATAAGAATAATAAGTAGGGTACTAAATTTAAACTTCAAATTCTATCTTAAATAATAGGTGATATAGTATTCATATATTATATAGTTAAAAAAATATAATTTTTGTGTTTATTTATTACACTTTTTAGTTATATAATGTACAAATACTATATTATTTGAAATAAAATTTAAGATATGTAGCATTACTCACTATATAATAAATACTACAACTATTCAGATTAAATTATATGCTATTATGTCTATATACTAATTTAATCATATAAAATAAAATGATATAACGCTGTAAGTTTGTATTCTTAATATTGTTGGTTATAAAATATTGATAAAATAATAGGCATATTTTTTTGTTTGAGAGAAATTAAGTGAAAAGCTTGAAATTGTGTCGATATTTTATAATGATGTAGTCTGTATATATTAAAAGATTACTAATTCTAAAATATAAGATAATAATAATTCAAAATTTTCTAAAATCTCTAAATATAGGAAAGCATATCGACATAGAATTCAATAAAATTAGATGTGTATTTTTTTAATTAATTAAATGTTAAAAATAAAAGAAGTATTTGATTTTTACTTGAACACATAGAATCAATGATGATAGATATACGTGCAAAGTTTGACACGATATTAATACTCTATTAACTTAATTAATTTAATAAAAGAAATCATGAGAAAATTGAAGAAGAATTAATCCATCTCCATCAAATTAAATTTGGACATATATGCATTCCATTTCTTAAATGGCTCTTAGCTTTGTTTGAATTGTACATTTAGCTTTCACTTTCAACGTAGTTATCAGCTACACTTTGCATCAACTTTTGTAATGGTACAACATAATAATAATCAATTGGACAAAGATAATTCTACAACATATTAATTATTTCAATCTTACCAACCATAACAAAATTAATATTTAACACATAAATTAGAAAAAAAAATTAGATTTCTATTCGGATTCTGTGGAAAAGTATAAAAATGGGATCATATTTTCTCTTAAACAAATGTATGGATTATGCTATATATACTTATTTGTTTTAACCATGATTTGGATTAAAAATAAGATTAAAAGAAGAAGAAATTAAAAGAAATTTTTTTTAATGATTTATTTCAATTATTAAATCATTTCTTTCAGTTATTGCTTTACAGAAGAGAAGCAGCAAATGGACTGAAAAAGTTTAAACTTAGTATGTATCGCACTTGGTCACTTTGTTTTGTGCAAGTGTAAAAATATAACATATTATATATTGTTTGCTTTTCTATTTTTATTTATTTATTTATATGTGTTTTTGTTTGAAATACTCACTAAAAGATTAATTGGGGGCGGATGGTCAAAAAGTTTAAATTAAAGCTTGACACATCTTTTTTATTATTATTGTAAATTGATTAATAGATGCCTTTGCTCTTAAGTTTTGATTGGTTAATAGGCTTCAATTTAACCATGCAAGTGAGTAGCTAGTAATCAATTTTCTTTTCTCACATTTGTTTTTTGAATTTGTCATTTAATTACATGGAGACACTGGAAACTAGAATATGTGGATGATATAACATCCAAGGAAAAATCATTATAACCTAAATTGGTCAGTCAACTTTATAGCAGTAATTGTCATGCATGGCAAAGAGTTTGGGGGCTAGAAGGAACCATATAGAAAAGAATATTTATTTATGGTAGAAAATTTGGAGATGGGTTCGATTTCAATACATTTTAATCTTTTTTATTTATTTTTGGAAAATGACCCAACTCTTTATTATTCGTGTTGCATGAAGGATTAAACTTAAGAATTTATGATAAATTGTATAAATATATGATTTTAAAGAAATCAAAGTGTAATTAAGTTAGTTTCAAAAAATTGAAGTTTATGATTCTCACGTGTATATATATAAGAATTAAATTGTCACTTGACTGAAAAGTAATTTTTATTTTTTATAATTATAATTAAAAAAGAATTGATTTTTCTTTCTTAGTCATGAGGGAAAAAAAAAAGAAAAAAAGACAAAATAAGGTGAAATTTTTTTCTTAATCTTGTGAAAGAAAAACAAGAAAACTAATTTCTCTAAAAGAAAAACGAGAAAAGGAATTTTTCTCTTAACACATCATAAAATAAAAAAGAAAGAAAGAAAGAAAGGAAAATCAATTTTTCTCTCTACCTAAAAAATTTGAAAAAATTGATTAGAATTTTAATTCGTCACTACATAAATATGTAAATTATTCTCTTATTTATTAAATCTAACAAACATATATTAATATGCCTATAAATTTATATGATATGATACAGATTGACTTCTTGATTAATTTTAATTAATTGTTTTATTTCCCATATATTACATATTTATAATCCTATTAATCTCTTAATAAACTTTCAATTATATTTCTCCTTCTCCTTCTCTTTCCATGTTTTTAATAGTCTAAAACTTTTCATTCCTTCATTAAGAAGTTTTCCTTGTTGGATGAGAAATGAGTGCACGACTGAGAAAGAGAAACTTTTACTTCGCTTTTGGCAATCAGAATGTTCGACAAAAACAAGTAGTACATTGTCCATGCATCAAGAATTAAAAGGCTATAGCATATGCATAATATGCAACGCATGCATGTGTCGATTTGATTTTATAGTACTAAAAATTGAAAAAAGGCAAAAGCTTCCACCGTGTATGGATGCACAAAAAGCAGAATCAACGAATCAATCAACTGCTGGCTCATAAGCACATAAAAGAGTACAACAGTTAAAATAGTTCTAATACATGTTAAGTATCGTGGTATTTTTACTTAACTCGAAAAAAAGAAAAAAAATTAAACAAGTGGTTGATAAATATCATATTCTAATAAAAGTGTATTTTTAATTAAGATTGAACATATCGAAATTCAATCTTATAATGGTTATAATTTTGAAAAATTACATTACCTTAATTCCAACTGTATCTTTAATATGATTATCATTGACACATCTGAAAATTCACTCGTCCATTGGATTCTTTCTCTTCAATATTATTTTACTATTTTCCTTTCATTTTCCATAGTACTCCACTTTCTTTGCTAGTTCTTTTGTTTAATGGATTTGTGGGGATTCATGCTTTGCCGCTGATGGAAGGCTACAAATGGGATTTTGTTAGGTTCGATCCATTCCAAGGCGTCATATCAACATCTCATGAACAGTAATGTATGAAATTTTATTATGTGGGTGAAATTTATTCTTTGTAAAAGACTCTCTTCCATATATGCTCTTTTTTTTTTTCTGTCATTTTTGTTAAGAATAATCACCACTTCTCTAGAATATTCTTGAAATAACTTGAATTGTTTTCTCTAACCAACTTTCTAGAAGAAACTAGAAAATTGAAGAAAGAAAAATGGAAACTAGAAGAATTAAGAACATTGCAATTTTTTTGCTTCACCTCCGTTCAAGAAGAATGTAGAAAAATCAAGAAGCAATTGACTCCAATCAACAACTAAAAAAGTCCAGAAATATTTTATCTAAACATTCACCAACTTTATACAACTATAAATAGGTGACATGAGTTGTGTGTGTAGCAAAAAAAACAAAGTGTGTGTGCGTGCTTGGGTTAGTATTGTGTTTAGTACTTTCTAAGTGTCAGTAAGTTGAGTGTAAGAAAATAATTATGTGAATATTGTCTTTCTTGAGTATAAACACTTGTATTTGTATTGTTTATAAATAAAAGGTTAAGTCATTAAAAGAGTTTTGTTTTCAACAATGTGGTATCAGAGTGTGGTCGGTCTAGGATCGATATTGTGATTAATTAAAATAAGGCGATTTGAGATCATGAGTAGCGCATAAAGTAGAGGTTATTATTTGTGCACAGTTCGAGACTGTGAAACTTGATTGGTCAGGGACCAAGCTTCCTTCATAGTTGAAAATTAAATCACAATGGTAGAATTTCAAATTGTGGGGATAAGTAAAGGGCTTAGTATTCATAACTATAACTCTTAGAAGACTATTATAGAGTCTTACTTGAAAGGTCAAGAGTTATAGGATATAGTTGGTGGAAGTAACACCACACCACCCTGAAGACAAAGGCATAGAAGCATCTACAGTCGTAATACAAAAATGGAAGGCAAAAGATGGTAAGGCTTTATATGCTATTAAAATTTCTATTGAAGATATTATTCTTAGATATATAAAAGATGCAAGAATACCAAAAAAAAGTGTGGGACATTCTTGCATCTCGTTATTTGAAAAAGAATGAAATGCGACTTTAATATTTAGAAAATAAATTAATGGCAACTAAGCAAGGTGGAATGTCGATTAACCAATATTTCTCCAAGGTAAAGTCTCTTTGCAATAAGATTGTAGAATTAGATTCCATATGTAATCAACAAGTCTTGCTAAAGGAGAATAATTATTCACTGGTTAAGATTCGAGTATCATGGATTTATTACGGCTATTTAAGGATGGCCAACTCAGCTATTATTAGAAGAATTATAAAATCTATTAGCCAATCAAGAAACTTTGGCCAAATAGATAGGAGGGTTCTCACTAAAGAGTGAGGATGAAGCACTCTTTAGCAGTAATAAAAAGAGTAAACCTAAAGGCTGGCGAAATTTTAAGTCCAAAGTTGATGGTGAAAGTAAATCTTTGAAAGAAAATCAAAAGAGTTCTAAATCAAGGGAAGCATCACAAAATCAAGGCTACAAAAATGTTTCAATGAATGTTATAATTATGGGAAGAAAGGCCATTTTGCACGAGATTGTTGCATTAGAAAAAGGCCAACTCAAGGTAATACTATAACCTTCAACTACTATAAAGTTGAAGATAATAGTGAAGAAGAATGGGATGCTCAAGCCCTGCTTGTTGAAACCAAGCAAGAGGAAGAAGAAAAGAAAATTTACTTTTGCAAAAACTGTAATAAGGACGAGCCTAATAAAGATGATAAAGCATTGATAACATGACACTCTGAAAAAATCAATTACAAGGAAGATTGGATTATTAACTCAGGATGCTCCAATCACATGATAGGTAATGAGAGAAAACTTGCCAACTTGTCAAAGTATAAAGGCCCTCAGAAGATTATAATAGCCAATAATTCAAGATTGCCAATTGCCCATGTTAGAGAGGCAATAATACCACCATAATTTTACTATAATTCAATACAATTGTAGGATGTGTATCACGTACTAGGAGTAAATAAAAACTAAATGTTAGTGTCTTAATTGATGTCATTAGAAAATTATATGGTATTTGGCTCAAAAGACGTAAATGTATGCAAAAAGGTGGTGATACTAGACATACCAAGTCTGGAGGGTCGACTATTGGATTCTGTCTATGTATTATTAACAGAGTTAGCATATATAGACAAGACTCGAATAAATAAAACAGCAAATTTGTGGCATGCACGTCTTAGACATGTCAGTTATCGTAAGTTGAAGATAATAATGAATAAGTCTATACTCAAAGGTCTTCTATAACTCCAAGTTTGAGAAGATATTCTTTGCTCAAGCTGTCAATATAGTAAAGCACATCAATTACCATATAAAGAGTCAAGTTATAGAGCCAAAGAGCCATTGGTGTTTGTACACTCAGATGTATTTGGTCTAGTATAGCAACCATCAATTGGAGATATACTATATATGATTACCTTTATTGATGATTATTCCAGGTATATTTGGGTTTATGTTATAAAAGAAAAAATTTTTAATTTTAATTAAGTTTAAAGAACTAAAAGAAGAAATTGAAAAAAAGATCGAAAAAAAGATTTGATGCTTACGAACAGATAATAGAGAGGAGTATATATTAGAAGATTTCTCAAACTATCTAAAAGAATTTAGAATTAAAAGACAATTGAAATGCCAACGTACCCCACAGCAAAATGAGGTAGCTGAAAGAAAGAATCATCATCTTGAAAAAATATGTCAAAGCATGCTACATGCTCAAAATGTGCCAAGTAGATTTTAGGCAAAATGTATGAGAACAATTGCTCATATGATCAATCGACTACCACAAGCAAGACTTGGTTTCGTATCACCTTTTCAACTGCTTTAGAAGATAAAATCTACAGTTAGTCATTTTAAAGTATTTAGCTGCATATGCTATGTGTTCATACCAAATGACTTATGCAGCAAACTTGACAAGAAAGAGATCCTATGCATAGTTGTGGGCTATAGTAGTGAAAGAAAAGGATGGAGATGTTGTGATCCATTAATTGGTCAATGTTATACATTGAGAAATGTGGTATTCAATGAAGCATCTTTGTAGTGGTCACCACAGGAGATAACTCTTCCAAAATTAAGAATAATAGGAGAAAAGTTACAAGAAAAGTTTTCACTGGAAGAAAGCACAAGATCAGAAATAATGAAGGATCGAGCTCTTATAGATGAAAAAGACAAGGAAGCATTAAGTTTAGATGGGAGTCTTTGGAAAACTGAAGTGCATCAAAGAATAACAGAGGAGACTCGACCAAGCTAAAAAGAAATTGATGGTGAGGATGAACAACAACAATTGAGAAAATTAAAGAGGAATCGATAACCTAATCCAAGGTATGCTAATGTTGCACTTATTGAAGAAAATGAGCCAACAACATTTTAAGAAGCTTTCAAAAAGGATGAATAGAGGAAAGCTATGGAGGAAGAGTTTCAAGTATTAAATGAAAACCAAACTTAAAACTTAGTACCACCACCTCAAGATGTAAAACCTATATCTTGTAAGTGGGTTTACAAAATCAAGACTCGTTCAGATGGCTCAATAGAAAGATACAAGGTGCGATTAGTGGCTCGTGACATTTTACAACAGTATGGACTAGACTATGATGAAACATTTAGTCTTGTAGAAAAAATAACAATTGTTAATGTCTTATTGGCACTAGCGATAAACAAATCATGGAAGGTTTAGCAATTAGATGTAAAGAATACTTTCTTTCATGGAAAAGTTGATCGAGATATATATATGTATCAATCAAAAGGATTCAAGAGTAAGACTCACCCAGAATATGTTTACAAGCTTTGTAAGGCGTGTTATGGATTAAAATAAGTATCAAGAACTTATATGGTAAAATAGGTGAATTCCTTATTCAATGTGGTTTTACTCTTACAAATGTCGACTCGAGCTTATTCATCAAAATATGTGAAGATAAACTAGTAATTATACTAGTTTACATAAATGATCTAATAATCACTAGAGACGGAGAAGATGAGATTCATCGAATAAGAGAAAATTTATTAGTCTAATTTCAAATAAAAGAACTTGGAGAACTTAATCACTTTCTTGGCCTTCAAGTTGAATATAAAAAGGAAGAACTATCCCTTTGCTAAGAGAAATATGCAAAAGATTTATTACAAAGGTTTGGAATGACAGAATGCAAATCAATATCAATGTTGATGGAATCAAACATCAAGTTTTACACTAATAAAGGAAAAGACTTAGAAGATGTCATTATGTATTGACAACTAGTTGGTAGTCTAATTTATTTGACATTGATGAGACCAGATATTGCATTTGCAGTTGGAGTGGTGAGTCAATTCATGCAGAAACCGAAGACCCACATCTTAAAGCAATACTACGAATCCTTTGATATATTAAAGAAATAACATATTATGGTCTCTTTTACAAAAGAGATCAAGCATGTAAAATAGTTCGATATTGTGATGCTAATTATGTTGGTGATCCTAACACACGCCGTTCAATAACAAGTTACTTGTTTAAACTCAGATCCGGACTAATCTCCTGGTGTAGAAAGAAACAACCTACAGTATCATTATCAACTATTGAAGCAGGGTATCAAGCAGCAGCATTAGTTGCTTAAGAAAGCATGTGGTTGGTTCAGCCAATTGAGTATGCTATATAGTTACATTGTGATAATCAATTTGCCATCAAATTGGCAGAAAATCCAGTATTCAATTCGAAAAAGAAACACATTGAAGTACATTACCATTATAATCGAGAGAAGGTATTACAAGAAAATATAAAGAGGTTCCCATTCACATAGAAGACCAAATAACAAATTTATTTATATAGGGACTTTTCACTGACAAGTTTGTAAAATTACGAGAGCAACTTGACATGATTGGTCGTTTGAAAATAAGGATGAAGAGATTGGGTATTGAGAAGGAGTGTTACGAATCACCACCATCTCTCTAGAATGTTCTTGAAATAACTTGAATTATTTTCTCTTACCAACTTTCTAGAAGAAAATAGAAAATTGAAGGAAGATGGAAACTAGAAGAATCAACAAGATTGCAATTTTTTTGCTTCACCTCCATTCAAGAGGAATCTAGAAAAATCAAGAAGCAATTGACTCCAATCAACAACTAGGAAAGTCTAAAAACACTTTGTCTAAACGTCCACTAACTTTATACAACTATAAATAGGTGACATGAGTTGTGTTATGTGGATAGCAAAACACAAAGTGTGTGTCAGTGCTTGAGTTAGTATTGTGTGTAGTGCTTCGTAAGTGGGAGAATATTGTGTGAGTATTGTCTTTCTTAAGTATAAACACTTGTATTTGTATTATTTATAAATAAAAGGTTATTTCATTAAAAGAGTTTGTTTTCCAACAATTTTCTCGTCAACCAAACATTCTAAAAAGAAAAAAAATCACAATATTTGAGCATGTAGAAGAAAATAATTAATCTATAAAAAGTTGTGGGGAAAACGTGAGTGTAAAGAGCTCTTATCAAGTTATAAGAAGGACTGAGTGAACTCGACTGGGGCAATAAGAGAATCTTTTTGATGATCGACAAAAGTGAACAAACGAAAAGCAAAGAAGACTAAGAGAGACGGCAAAGTGTCGATGATTCCTTTGTGTTCAGGTATCTTCGCATCTACCAGTTTCATGATTTTCCACATCAGCATCACATGCTTCGGCTAAAAGATCTTTATGCAACACGCTCATTGGTGCGTTACACGACAAGTCCAATTTACTTTTCAATTATTTAATTATTATTATATCATCAGCTTTGACAAAAAATAATAATAATAAATTAATTAAATTTTTAGAAAACAAACAAACATGGGTATAAGAAAGAAAAGCTAAAACAGCAAACACATTGTGTGATCCTAGTCAAGACAGTCGCATGTTTTTATTATTTTTTTAATTTTAATATTAAAATCCATAATACATGTTTTAATTTATTAGAAAATTATTTTCGGAATGATTAGCATATTCGTCCATTACTATTCCTGTCGCTATAATTGATTTCCATTTTTACTTTTTTTTTTTTAATTATGATGATCACATGTGGATGTGGGAATGGAATTAAGTTTATGGAGGAAACATATGATAAAACTTGCCATTAATTAAATGGGATTTACACTTTACTATTAATTAAGACATTCTTTTAAATAAAAGAATTAAGATTTCATTTATGATAGTATTAATTAAAATAAATAAAAAATTGAATCATGTAACAATAAAATAATGATATTATATTTGTAATATTATTATTCTTGATTTTACTTTTTCATTCCCTTGGTTCCTAGAAATTTCCAAATACCAGCTTCATTGTTCCAGGTATCACTTTCTGACCTAAAATACATTAGACATTTCTACTTCTAGCAGCCACTTTTTCTTTTTCTATTTCAGATTTCAACATAACATCATTATAAATGAAGAATTGCCATTTAGGTCCCTGAATTTTTTTTTATGTATAAAACAAACGCATAATTAGTTTCTTTGTATTAAATATTTTTTGTTTAAATTTTTAGTTTTCGATACGCCTTTGCTGTTTTGTTAAGTAAACTCCCATTCCTATTAAAAAAAAAAAAAGAAAAGAGTAAATTCCCATTCTTTGATCTTTTTGGCCAACAAAAAAAAAATATCTTAAAAGCCATATATATATATAACTTTCTGAAAAGCATTCAATTAAAAACCTACGAGTCTAATTGAACAATAAATAAATGACAAAATAAAAATAAATAAATAGATGCCAAGACTTTCTAATTGCAGAAGGTTTGAATCTGTGAAGATGTTAACATAATTTAGATCCTCCCACCAATAGCCAATGGTGTTTCAGAAATGGAAAACTGTGTCTGTGGAGGTAATGGATCCATCATAACTCAAATGCTGGCCGTTCATTGTGCACGATGATGAATTCTTTCTTGGTAATGAAGATTTAAAATTGAGTAAGAATAAAATCTCAAATTTTGAATTTTGAATTTTATTTTAAATGATATGATAAGTGATATAATATTTATTTATCATATAATTAAAGAAATATTTTTTAAAAATTATTTATTATATTTTTTAATTATCTAATGCATGAATATCACATTATTTAAGATAAAATTTTAAATTTTAAATTTAAGATGTCTAACATTATTCTTTAAAATTATAACAACAAAGATTAAATAAAATAAATTAAAAAGAAAAAATCAATGTCATGAAGTGTATGTGTATGAAAGACGAGCAGGATTCTTGTCACTTTAACCTACAAAATGATATTAGAGATAAGAAATAGAATATTGGGACTTGGGATTTTATTTTTAATTAATTTGAAACCAAAGATGGATTTATGTGGTTGGTAATCAAGTGTAGAATACATTACACATGAACTAAATGTTTAAATAAATGCAAAATGAAGTTGTGAGTTCAGAATTTGGTTTGTAAGGAATATTAAACTGAAGTCACATTGTATTAATGTGTTTAAATAGCATTTTCTTTAATATAAAAGTACTTATATTTATTAGAACATATTTGATATAATTGATTTTCACTTAATTTTAAAAAAAAAATTGTAAAATGTGTTAAATAATACTAATTTTTAATGAGATTTATTTATATTTTAACTTTTATTATACAGTAAAATAAAAATAAAAAATAAATGTGGTAGTTGATTATGTTTCACATTTTATCACAAATTTATTTAAAAATATAATCCTATTCTAATAAAGTTAAATTTCGAAGAAAATTTAAATCAAACCATCTAAATAATCTTTATATGATAAAAACATATTTATTATGTATTTAAAATTTTTTCTTATTATCGTGATCATAATTACGATTGATTAATTTGAAACTGAATGCATTGATACTTACTGATTTTAAAAATATAATTTATTAAATAAATAAAACAAATAATAATGTACACTACATTTTATTTTAAAAGTTTTATTTGAACTTTATGTTGAGTTTTATATGAAATTTATGTTGTTATATATACTTGTCAAGATTTTATAGTTGCGTTAGCCTTTTATAATGATGGTGAATATAAAAATTTGTATCCGTAAATTGACATGGTATAATAATATTATTGTTACATAATTTATATTATTAATTAATAATAATACATTATATTAAGAATTTATATATATATAAAAAATTGTATTCCAAAATCACTCTTTTTTCAAAATATAACAATTAACACATGCAATGCACATGAATATACAGCTTTCACATTATTCATAGAAAAGACAATGAAACGATTTATTTATTTATTTAATCCAATACCAGATCCTGGAACGAGTCCATATCTATCAGTCAACTCTTATTTTCTCTTCCTTTTCCCAAAAAATCATGCATCTGAAGAAAAAGAAAGAAAATTAGATACAACTCAAACGAAAAGGAAAGTCATTTCATGAATCTGCCAAAAAAAAGAAAAATGAAATCACAGCCACCACAAAAGGTTGGCCCATAGACAGGGGATTGCCGACTGCCAATATTTGGTAGTTAGCGAAAGTGGTGCTGATTGACACATCATTTACACGATGTTGTATACAGTGTTAGAATTGTTATGTGTGTATGATTAAGAATGCAAAAGTACGTCCAAAGGAAAGCAAGCTAGCTAGCTAGCAAGCAAATCACAATAGGACAACAAACAAGAAGTGAATCACTTTATAAAAACCGTGACCTAATTTATAGAAACAGCAACCCATTTTCTTCTGCTTAAGAATAGTGATAATAATAATATATCAGGTCCCTACTCATTACTCAATAAAAAAGATGACAAGAGATCTCTGCAACCACTCCTTTGCTTCCTATCCCTGACAATAATAAAATATATATGCATTTAACATTTATGTCTATAAATTTTTATATTTTCATAAATGTAAGGAATTTATAATCTTGAATTTTTATTGTTATAGTATAAGATATGTAACTTAACATTAAATCTTATTTCCCTTATCTCAATAGGAATCAGAGGTGATGAGACCCATCTCTCTAGCAGGTACAACCCATCAGGGTTCAAGCCAAAAGATTCTTAATAGAGAATCAAATGGAAGAACATGTTTTAGAATTTTAGGATATATCCAACCAGTTTATTCGGAAAAAAAAATTATTTGATATAAATAAATAAATATATTATATTATGCTTCCCTATGCGCATATATTTTGTCATCTCACAACAAATAAATGAAACCACCTTTCTCATTTTCATGGGCTTCATCCCATTTTATATAAAAAAAATTGATCATTTTCATGGCTCCTAATGTTTTTGCACATCTCTACTGTTCCAACAATATATATGTAACCCCACTGCATCCCATAACTTGTATAAAATCTTTTCCAGAAATGTAAAATTTTGATAATTCAAAGGATCATAAATTTTACATTGTAATAAGTCACAAAATTTTTGATAACTATGAATTATCGTATATAGACTTCTTTCTCACCACGAAACACCGTCTCTATTCCTGAAAACTAAAATAGTAATGTACTCCCTCTGTAATTTAATTATTGGTTTTGATGGGTTGCATTCAGTGAAAGGACACTATAAAAGATACAGTTGGTTGAACTACTTGTTCAAGTTTTGCTGCTGAGCTTCGTGATTGGATGTAGTAGATTCATGTAATTCATACCAATTTACTTCTCATTCATCACACAATTTGATGCATGCGTTGACTATTGAGTAGTTAGACAGCCAATTTGCAATTTGCAATTTGCAACCAGCTGGGATCATTCTAGTGCTTTTGGTGATAGTTGATCAATTTGAAAAGTGTGTCATTTTGTTTTAATATCTCTGTTGTTCATTTAAATACAATGTTTAGAAGAAAAATCCTACCGACTTTCTGTGATAACTGCAGTCCATCATCTACATAAATTTCTTCAACTACTTTGACATCTGGGAAGGCCTGGAATCGTGGTGTTGTTGAACATAAATGCAATAAGGGGCTTTACAATTTGGGCGTGCCAATCCAAATCAGAAGCTTCATCTGTAGGCTGCTCTGCCCGCTTTTCGTACGTTTTATAGAGCCCAACATTCAGTTGGTAGGGCTCACCAGCTGGCGGGGGAATGAAACCCAAAGTTTTACACAGATTTGGGAATGGCCTTGTAGTTTTTATGGCCCAATAGTTAACTTCCATCATCTGGAGAAATAATAGACACTGAAAACCATCTCACTCCCACTTGGAGAAAAATAAGCTTTAATTTGTTTTCTACACTTTCCTAATCTTCCGCCATCTTCCTACGACAAGTTTCTTTATAAATTCTTCATATTTTGGGCAATAAAATCTCTGGTGTTTTGTTAATCTGTAGAAATAAACTATCGATTCTTGCAGGCTTGTAACGTTTGAAGATATTCGTGTTTGTTTTTGTCAGTGCACAATGCAGGCAAACAAACAAGTGCTTCATTATACATTGGAGGCATATTTTCTTAAATTATGTGCATCACTTGATTGGAATGGTAGAGGTAAATAGTGTTTGAAGGAAAGTGGGTTTTGTAACGTGTCTTAAGTACACTTTCTGCAATTTTCTTTGTCATTATCCTGCATACATATTTTTCTTTATTAAGGTTCCATTATCAATTCTCCTTTGTTCACATTTGTTATACTATTGTATATTTCACACATTTCTCTAACAATCTTAATACGCTATTCACACACAATAGCACCTATTTTATCTCTTCAGGAGTTTGTGATGGATTGTGTCAAATTGGAGCATTTTAATGGTGGTAACTTTTGGCGTTGGCAGGAAAAGTTGCATTTCCTCCTAGCAAGCGTAAATGTGATCTATATTTTGACAACACCAAAACCTCAAGAGTATAAAGGTGAGACATTCAAGATGACTGTGTGTAAAAGTCACATTTGCAATATAATATCTAGTGCTTTTTTTTGATCAAAACCACGACATGCCCACGACCAAAAAGATTAGGGATGCACTGGAAGGTAAGCATGATTTTTTTTTTTTTTTCCTTTTTTGATCAATACAACAGCATGCCCACAACCAAAGAGATTAGGGAAGCGTTTAAGTACATGATAGAAAATGCAACAAGTAAGAAACTTCTAGCTTCTTAAATTTTTGAGTACAAAATAGTTGATAAGCGTGCGGTTGAATAATGTCATGAAACCATGCATATTCTTAATCAATTTATCCAATATGACGTGTGTATGGATGAGTTAATTATTGTTTCTTCTATTATTGATAAATTCCCATTTTCTTGAAAGAATTATGGTTATCATATATTCTAAAAACTATTCGTATTATCTTTTTTAGGGTACTTTATCTTGTATTATATTATATTATTAATTAATAGACAATATAAGAGAATGTATTCTTTATTCATAAATATAAGTTATTTTCTTTATTTGTTTATACACTTAAATAAAATATGCATGTGAATTATTTAGATAATTTATTTAATTAATAAATAAAGTCATTAAAATTATTTCCTACAAAAATGATATTGACTAAACAGCAATATCGAGTCAATATCGCACAATAGACATGCTGAATATTTTTAATAAATATTATAAGATAATATTAGTGTGAGTATTTATGAAAGTCATATTACTAGAGTATTAGTTTGAATTAACAGTTAGTAAATTATTTTTTAAATATAACTAAATAACAATAAATTACATGATAATATATGTAGTCAATGACTTATCGTTTAATTATATTAATGTACTCTGATGCCCTAACCCAGAAATTCAATACGTGATAATTGTCGCATATTCTTAAGCGACAATCTATTGTTCAAAGCACATTTTAAGAATGCACAAGGCTAAATCTATTTATTCTTCTAAAACAAAAGAATTGCTACTTTTCCAATCCATTCTCAAAATAAAACATAAACTATAAAACAAATATTTGCCAAATACATATGACAGTTGCGAATGAAATCATATACATTGTCTTGGGGACTATCTTGAGGACTCAAGTAAACAACAGATTCAAGTTATATCTAAAATGGGTAAAGGGAGGGGTTAAGTATACAAATACACCCAGTGCATAGACTAACAAGATGCATAGTCTACTAAACCAAATCACAAAAATATCATAAACATTTCATAAACATAAGTATAGTGTTCTAAAACCATGATCACCATCATTCCCTTTTATCTTCCAAACATTAATACACCATTTCCAATTTATATATATATATATATATAGGATAAGGTTTATAAAACTTTACTAGGCCTGTGTGCGTTTAATTAAAATTAATATGGGCTGGCCTCTTTTTCTTAGTGTCACCCTAGCCTTGAGTGACCATCTAAGATCACCAATAAATATTTTCATTACACAAAACTTTAATAATAGAAATAAATATTTTTAATTAATCAGTATAAAATATTTTTATTTTATAAAAATAATGTTTGTCTCCACTGATGTTGGCCTGACTAATTATGTAGTGACATTATGACTATCCTCTATTTATTAGTGGACAATATTTAGGACTTTACCCTTATACATGCCTTAATTAGTACCCAATTATAGGCTACAATCTTGTAGCTATAATAAACATATATACCTAGCCCATAGGCCCCATCACCATATCAGAGATCATATTAACCAAATTCATGATCATTCATAAATAAATATATTAGGATTTGTTTAGCATTAGTAAAATACCAACAATATACATGGCCTCTACCCATATATATAAATTAATTCGTCGAAATTCACAAGTCATTTATGATTTGTTCTAAAACAATAATAATAAAACTATTTTCTATTTTGAAAAAAAATAAATTTTTATAAAATATTTTAAAGTAATAAAAATATTTAAAAATAAGTCTACTAACTTATAGGGAAGATAAGCACTGTCTTGTTATCCTCGTGTGTTGACTAATCTCCTCTCTCGAGGTATCAGTCCCTAATATATACATATTAATAGGCTTATTAATATTTTATAATCTCGATTATCACTAAGACCACTTATATGTAATGTTGATATTTACTAATCCAAATTTTTTAGGTTGACACTTAACAAAGCTAATTAAACAACAGCTATTTAATCAATTTTTATTAATGAAATTTCATAACCCTTCTTTTCTTAACAAAATATCTATAATTCAATTTGGAATCCAAGTTTAGTTTTCATCCTACAATATAATTGGGGTATTATCGAATTCTTTCCCATTTCCTTCAATCTAATCCTTAAGTCAACTTATTCCAACTCACATTTAACCTAATTTAAACAAACTCACCAAATCAAAAATAGATTCTAAGATTACTTAATGAATAGTAACCTTAATGTCCTATACCAAAATTAAATCATGAGTTTATACTTAAAAAAAGAATAAAACTCACAATAAATCAATTGAAGCTTTAGAAAGTTAAATTCCTCATCAAATATGAAAAGCCTTAATTTGCTATGAAATCTTAGCTTTTGTTTTCACTTGAATTTTTGAACTGAATCTCAAAAATAAAATTCATAAAATGTAAAGAGTGTTAAATTTTAATGATTTGATGCAAAAAATAAGAGTTTAATTAAAAGAAAATTGAAGAAATTGAGAGGAGAGAGGAATTGTATAGACTAGAGAGGGAGAGAAAAAATTAAGAGTTAAGGAGGGGAAGAAAAAGAGAATGATCGATCTTCCCTCACTATTAACCTTTTATAATGCCCCGTAAATTTAATAAAAAAATTGGAAGAAATTAAAGTAAGTAGTCACTAGATGTTATTTCTCTCTAATCTGGAAACATATATTGATAAAGAGGAAGAAGAAGAATGGTTTAGTTTAGTCCCCTTTTTGATTTGATATACCAACAAATAGATTAAGAAAATACCAACTTATCCTTAAAAGTATAAAAAGAATGGTGGAGATTACACTTAGATTGGATATAAATGACTTTTTGCA
>JAWDEX010128190.1:0-25022 GCA_035221805.1 Trichilia hirta
ATTTTTTTGATATTTTTAAATAAGTAAATTTTTAAATAACAAAATTTTAAGCAAAAAAAGTTAAATTTTCTATAATAAGAAATTCATAAACTTTCTTTTGTATTTAGAGTGACATATTACTTATAGGGCTTAATTGACCAAATTATTTTTATTATTTCACTAAAATTAATATCTTTTGAGTAATATTTATTTAAAGACTACATCTTTAACTTACTTTATTAACCAATGAGTCTCAAACTAGTTAGCATTAAGGTATTAGGTGTTAAAATATATTTACAAGTCTTTTTAGGTTGAAAATACCTATCATTATTATTTTTTTTATATAAAAAATACTCTATACAGTTAAAAATGCTATTAAAGTACAGCTTATCCCTAACCCTTATCAACAATACTTATATTTAATTTTTTTTTAAATAAACAAGACATATTCTATATAACTATGTATGCCACTAAAATATATCTCATCTTTAACCCTTATCAATAAGGTTTATATTTAATTTTTTTTTATTAAAGTTCTTAGATATTATTTTTGATAAAATTATTAAAATAAATAATGCCAAATTCTTAGTTTGTAACTCACAATTATGTATTAAAATGTGTGTATTAAGAATGATTTATAAAATTTTTGTGTAATAAATCTATAAAAAAATAATTAATACTGCAAAAATTCATAAATTTAAATAATTCAAATAAAAATAAATATCAAAACCGTGTAATAAATTTTAAAACCAAAATTAAATAATAATAAAATTATTAGAATGTATCTCAAAGATTAAAAAAAGAAGAAGAAATAATTATTTACTTAACTTTCGACATAAAAATTAGAAGCTTCCAGGTAAATCTCCCTCTTTTATATAATATAATAAAACATACTTAATCATACATAAATATATAATAGTATTTATAATTTTAATATCATTTAATACTAATTATCCTTACTATATCTAATATAAGACATTATTTTTAACATATAAATGTTGAAAAGTAAAATATAAGAGACATCACTTGAAATAGAATTTACTAAAAAAATTTACCAAAAAATAATATCATACTATCATTCAAATCATAAGAAAGAAAAATTATAGATGGAGCATTAAATCGAATTTGTATTTTTTGTTACTTTTCATCAACCGATTTATCTCAGCTACCTTCAGATCAAATTCATAGAAAGAAAATTTGTAATTTATCAATTAACTACTTAAGGTTTAAAATATAGATTAGGATTTATCGTGTTGAGTAGGAGATAAATTATTATTTCAAAACTTAATCTAGAAAAGATAATAAATCATCAAAAAAAATTATCAATGTTTAATAAATCAATAAATTTTTAGCGAATATTCAGTTGAATCTAAAAAGTAACTTGAAAAAATTCTCTCAAAATATCAAAACTATCTAGTAGCCGTATAAAAATATTAGAATTATAAATTATTCTTACAATACATTTATGCATAAAAGATACTTTTAACTCCTTGTCAATTATTTTTTTAATGAAGTTTCCGTTAGTTAAAGGTGTATGAATAATACTTATTTTTTAACTATCTGTTAAATGTGCCACTATTGATACATCTTATTAACTCAAGATTATCTTTTTCATAGGCTAAATTGATCTTTCTTTTAACTAAAATCTAATTCAAATTATTAATACTATTTATAAACTCTTAGTATTTTTTTAAATTACTCCCATAAAAGAAACAAAATTTTCAAATTTAAAGGACTGGTATTGCCTTTATTTTTAATTAAACTTGACTCTATAAATAAAAAAATAATAATACATATTTATAGAGTAAAAAATAGATAAAACAGTAGTCAGCTACAAGTTGTTAACATTATTCAAAATTAAATATAAAAATAAAATCATCATTTATCCAAATAATAATAAGATAGATCACTTAAAAAATTGAGATTTTAAGTTTTGAGGATTGATTAATCGCAAAGAAAGTGTTAGCCATCTTACAATTTTCGTAAAAAATAGTTACCACAAAATGTAATGACCTTGAATTTTAATTTTTAAAATTTATTTTTAAAAATATTTTTACTAAGAAAATGGATAATATTAAAAATAGTTTATTGTTTTATTTTTCTAAAAAATATTTATTACGAGAAAAGAGAATATTAAAAGTATTCTACTGTATTAAATTTTTTTATTAATAAAAAAATTTAACTAAGAGAATAAAAAATATATTAAACAAATATAAAAAAATTATATGTACTTTTTATTTTATAAAAATAAAATTACAAATAGAATAATTAAATAATATAAATAACTTGCATAAATTAAAATGAACAAGAATTTAATTTTTCACATGAATTAAAAAATAAATAGGGATATAAATACTCTACCAAAATACATAAGAGTAAATAATTTATAGAGATAAAAATTTTTTATTTTTTATATGAATTAAAAAACAAATAAAGATATAAATACACTATTAAAATACGTTAAAATAAATTATATAAAAATATATTACTTATGAAAATAAAATTTTTTATATGACTTAAAAAATAGATAGAACCATAAACACACCACTAAAATACGTAAAGTAAATTACGTAAATTAAAATAACTTATAAAGATAAAAATTTTTATATGAATTAAATATAAATCTAATTATTAATAAATATTTTTTATAAATATAAATATAAAAGTATATGCTTCTTAAATACTTTTTATAATAAAATATATTATTTTATATCTTAAATAATTTTTATAAATACTTGAGTGTTATAAAATAATAAAATACTTATAGAATACAAATAATTATTAATAATTTTTATTTTTATTTAAATGATATATAACTAATAAAAAATTTAAAAAGGTTATTTTAATTTATGGTAAAATTATTTTATTATTATATGCATTAATTTTAAGATATTGTAAGAATTAAATCTTTATTTGTTAATTAAATGGGGCTGTTATTACCGCCCATTTTAACATGATTGAGGCTTTGTCCTTATCTAAAACTTGATTGCAAAATATGAGTAATGCCAAAGTATATAAATATTGTACAAATTAATATAAAATAATTATACTATTGTCACGTCTCTTATATTTTTATCATTCTAAAAAGAAATTCATGAGAGTGTAACAAAATAAATTATACGATAATAATATATTTATATTACATTAATTGACATGTTAATTTGCACAAAATTTGTTTGCTTCTTTAATATTATTATAATATTTAATATCTTAAAATTCTATTTTACAATAGTCATCCCTCAAAATTCGCTATTTATCAACACCAAATAGGGCTGCTTCGCAATAAACCAATAGAAAATTAATAACCAAATTCAATGAACAAGGCTGGTTGAAAGGTACAACAACACCAGGAATACTAGAGTAGCTTTTAGGCGGTTGTAGATTGATGCCGGAGCGAATTTCTATTGCTTCGGTTATGCTACACTCTTTAGTTACGAACTTGGCTTTATCCTAGTCTAAAACTAGATTGGACGCAAGCAAGTGCTTAATCTATAACATCTTATACCATTCCAATCGCACAAATTAACGTCACAAAATTATATTATTATTACAAATCTTATAATTCTTTAAAAAAATAATTAAAATAAAATAAAATAAATTATGTGATAATAATATAATTATTTCATATTAACTATTATATTAATTTATATAAAATTTATTTAGTAGGTTTTTATTTTTAATATTATTGTAATATTTAATATATTAATATTTTATTTAATAAAAATTTTAATTTAAAAGTCCTCACACTCCAATACAGATGTAGCCTTACGATAAAATCGTAGCAATTTAGATTGAAATTTAGTAAATGAGGTTGGTGGACAGATACAGCACTAGTAATTGTAAAGTAGCTTTCAAGAGGCCAATACGTGATGTTGCATGCGCATTTATATAGCTTTGGCTGCACTGCATTCCTTAATTACGACCTAGATTTGGTCTTATCCAAAGTTAGATTGGCCATCAACCACGTTAATTGTATAAAATCTTACACAAATTCAACATAAATTAATGTGATATAATTATATATATTATCATGCATCCTGTATTTTTAAAATTTCAAAAGAAAATTTATGAAAATAAAATAAATCAAATTATATAATAATATAATAATTATTTCACATTCAATGCTATGTTAATTTGTATAACATTTATTTAAAGAACTTGTTTCTCTCCTATTACTACAATATTTATCATCTCAAATCATAATATTAAATACAGCCTAATTGTAAAATTGTAGTCATTTTGGATCAAAATTTAATAAACGAGGTTGGCTGAAAGATACAGCAACACGATTTGTATAGTGGCTTGTACTTTGCTGCAAAACAAGGTTGGGCCCAAATCAACCCAGATGTGACTGCCACCGAAGTATTACGTTTATTTAAAAATTGACCACCCACTCCATTCCCCAACAACTTCATTCAGCTCCTGACAAACAATCATCGTACCGGTTTTGGTTACTGAAACAAATAATTTATTATAAAAAATATTAAAATAATTTTATCATAAATTAGATATTATTTTTAATTACATGATTTTTAAATAAAATTAAATTACCAAAAATTATATATACTTAATGTCATAACTTTATTTTATGCCGCTATTTTATTTAATTAAATATCTTAATAGAAAAAAATGTTAAATTACTAATTTTTAATTTAAGGGACTTAAAATTAAATATAAAATTTTTAAACATTAATATAAAAATTAAAAGAAAATTAATCTAATAAAATAAATTAATTGATTAAGTTGATTTTGACGCAAAATGCTAAAGATTTGATTTTTTATTTTATTTTATTTTTTTGCAGTTAAAGGAATCATTGGTCAATTTGCTAAAATCTCCAAGTCAAGGGGTGCAACCGAAATCTTGCAAACCAAAATTAGAGGTAGATTGACCAGCCCTCCTGGCTTCCCATTGCATAAGGGGAGTTAATATTCTTTTCAAATTTTTAGATGTGGATTTAGAGAGAATCATGAAGAAGAAGGAAGTTTACGAGACTTTCGAAACAAATTTTGAAATTATGAATGAATCCTATGCGTAAAAGGAATGCAATGCAAGAAATTTCATATGTACGTAAGGAAGGAATAATGATTCTTCACAAATTAATTGGAAAAAAATCCTACAATAAATAAGAAAATTAGAATACTTTTCCTTTAACATGATTGAGGCTTTGTCCTTATCTAAAACTAGATTGAGCATTAAATAACAGAGTTATATTACTGTCACATATTTTTTATTTTTACGATTTAAAAAAAAAAAAAACATAAGAGTAAAACGGAATAAATTATATGGTAATAATATATTTATTCTGCATCAAATACCATGTAAGTTTGTACAAAATTTATTCAAGGCGTATGCATTTATAATGCCATTGTAATATTCAATATCTCAAAATTAAATTTGATAACAGGTATAACTTAAAAGTCAACGAACTTGAATAACAATATATCTTAGCAATAAAACTACAAGAATTTGATGACAAAATTTAATAAACAAGGCTAGTTGAAAGATACAACACTGGGAATTGTAGAGTAGCTTTTAGGAGAGCTGCAGGTCGATGACCGCGCGTATTTGCATGGCTTCGCTACCCTTCTTAGTTACGAGCTTGGCTTTTCCTTGTCCAAAATTAGATAGGGCATAAACCAATGCTAAGTATATAAAACTCCGTTCAAACTTAATCATACAAATTAATGTAACAGAATTATATTATTATCACATATCTGATATTTTTCATAATTTTTAAAAAATAAAATAAAATAAAATAAATTATATGACAATAATATAATTATATTGTATCAACTGCTATGTTAATTTTTACAAAATTTATTTAATGTGTTGGCATTTGTAGTATTATCGTAAAATTTATTATATTAATTTTTTATTTAATAATAATTATAATTTAAAAGTCATCACATGTAACCTAACAATAAAATCATACCAATTTAGATTGACATTTAATAAATGAGGTTTGTTGAAAGATACAACACTAGTAATTATAAAGTGGCCATTAAGTGATGTGCATGCGAATTTCTATAGCCATGGCTTCACTGCATTCCTTTGTTAGCGATTAGGTTTTGTCCTTATCCAAAATTAGACTTGGCATCAATTACGTTAAATTGTATAAATTCTTATACATATTCAATATAAATTAATATAATATTTATCATCTTAAATTTTTATTTGAAAACAGTTGTGATTTTTAAATTATTGCAGCATACTATTAAATACAGCCTAATTGTAAAATTATAGTAATTTTGGATCAAAATTTAATTCACGAGGTTGGTTGAAAGATACAGCAACCAGATTTCTATAGTGGCTTGTACTTTGTTGCAAAACACGGCACGGTCCAAATCAAACCAGATGTGACTGCCACCAAAGTATTACATTTATATGAAAAATTGATTACCCACTCCATTCCCCAACAACTCCAATCACCTCCAGGTTTTGGTTACTGAAAAAATTAATTTATTGAATAAAAAAAGTTGCTAATATCTTCACCCTATTTTTCTTCATAACACTTCATTTAATTAACAAAGTTCTTAGAAAATATAAAAATTTTAATATTTTATAAATTAACAATTTACAATTTATTAAAATAATTTTATCATAAATTAGATATTATATTTTAATTACATAATTTTTAAATAAATTAAATTGCCAACAGTTATTTTAGTTAATAATTTTTAATAGTTCATTACTATAATTAAAGGAATTTATTTTTAATAAATTAATATAAATAAATAAATATTAATTAAAATATTATCTATATTAATTTAAAAAATCTTTTACATCGCATATTATATGCACTTTAAATAAAATTTTAATTTAGAATATATTTCTTAGGACATATAATATGTTAAAATGGAAGGTGAAGAAAATATACAATTGAAAAATGTTTAAAAAATAATTTTTTATATTACTTTTGTAATTTTTACAAAAAATTGTTAATAAATATTTAAATATAATAAAATATTAAAAAATAAGTATATGTAATTATTGAAAACTTAATTTTATTTAAAATTTGTATATTATTTTAATATAATAAGTTTTTTTTATTATCATATAAATTACTTTTTAAAATATGTAACATTTAAATTTTATGTGCATTTGTTAAGAAATACAGATGCTATTAAAAAATGGGGCCCAATACTAAATGCACTCTTAACGGATTTCTAACAATGACCATTATAACGGCACAAATGCCAAATACAATGTACCCAAATGACGTAAATAGCGCATCATAGTTATCAGGTCTTACCAAAAAATGTACAACTTTTTTATACAATACAATACCATATAATTATATATTTTATATTTTTATAAAAATAAATAAAAGTTTATTAAAATAAAA
The DNA here is from genome assembly GCA_035221805.1 of Trichilia hirta. Taxonomy (NCBI): domain Eukaryota; kingdom Viridiplantae; phylum Streptophyta; class Magnoliopsida; order Sapindales; family Meliaceae; genus Trichilia; species Trichilia hirta. Next base: position 7,326 of record JAWDEX010128190.1, read on the forward strand.
AATAAAAATTAAATTATATAAATATGTACTATTAATATAATATTTTAACATTAAATTATAAAAAATTATATTTTTAATAGTATTAACATCAAAATTGGTAAACTTATAATTGCTAATGATGAAAATTAGAATTTATTATTACACTAGCCTAAATTTTAATAACAATGTTTGTGTATCAAATTTTACTTATAAATATTGGGTTTTGCTAATAATTATTTTAAAATATTTATTAAAAATTTTATATTTATATTAAATACAAAAATTATTATAAGTAAAAAATAAAATAATTTTAAAAAGTGTTTCAAAAATATTTATTATTTAAATCTATAAATATTTTAAGCGTTTTGCTCTTTCGAGATATTTATTAATGTTTTTATATTCAATAATTTATATTTTTTAATGTATCAATTTATTATTAATTATTATATTAAATAATAAATATAAAAATTTTAATAATTGCTTCTTGCTAAAATTTGTGTTACAATTTTTACGTATAAGTTTTAATTTTTATTACATATTTAATTTGCACAAATGTCAAAAAACCATCTTAAAATTCAAAGGGCAAGTACACGTTTGCACAAGACCGAGCTAAATCCACTAAAATCATAAATAAATAAATAAATATTTAAATACATAAATATATAAATAAATGAAACTTCCATCCATGCCTGCAAATATAGTAATTGGATAAGAGTTGAAAGAGCCGGTCTGCTTTGAACTGAGCCGACTTTTTGCCTTGGGTCCTAATGTCAATGTCTCACCAACTTCGGCTACCAACTTTATCATTTTATATTTTTACCATACCAACCAAAAAGTTAACTTTTTAATTTTATTTTTTTGTTAAACACCATTTTCTAATAATTTTTTATTTTATAAAAAAATTTAAATATTACATTAATATAAATTTATTTCCATTTAACTCCACCCTAAGTGGATTTCTCACCTTATAGTTTTTGTACCACTTTGATAAATTTGATCAATTAAACTACTTTCAATTAAAATAAATATTCAAGAGATGAATTCAACTTTTTGTTTCCATTTAGGGATTTTTTTGGCAAACGCAATTTTCTAACAAATCTTTTTGTTTAGAAATATTTTCAAATATTAAATTAAATATAAATTCAATCTAAGTGGATTTCATACCTTATATTTATTAGACCACTTTGATAAATTTTATCAAGTAATTAGTAATTACTATCAATAGAAACAAAAATTTTTGAAGAAAAAAAATGATAACTTGTTGATTTTGATTACATTATCAAATAACGTTGATAGTATGATCAAAATATTGTTCATAAATATTTTAATCATGTTTTTCGAAAACACATTGGATGCACATATATAAAATTCTTGTTAATAAATTTAAAGAATTAAGTAATTTATTCACATAACCAAATAATAAAAATATTATATAAGATGAGTTTTAAACCCATTTGTATATAATCAAAATAATATTAAATGAATAACTTTTTACATTCCAATGGTTTACCATGTTATTAAAATTAACATTGCATAAAATTAAAAAGATAAAATCTACTGGTCCTAATTAAGAGTTTTGCTAATGAATGTTCTTAGCGCACTTATTAAGATTTTTATATTTGATAAGTTATAATAAAATTTAAAATTTAATGCAATAATTAATGATGAATTTTAATGTATTAAAAGATATAACTTATCAAATATAAAATTTTAACAAATATTTTAACGACACTCTTTAATAAAACTCTAATATTGTATAAAAATATATATATTTTTTTATAAATTTATATCGATTAAGTCTGAATTTAATTAAAATAATTTCAAAACTCAAGAGTGTTAAAATACCAACCTCTTATCTTATTATAACTAAAATTTAGTATTCTAGAAATACTTTAATCTTTTCATACGGTATTACAATGTTAATAATATTGCATTAAAATACGAGCATTATGATAAAAGACATGTACTTGTCCATATATATAACATTCACAAATAAAAAAAATATATATATTTTTATTTATTTTTTTTACTTGAATATTGAAATGGTTAAATATAAAGGAAGTAACAACATTTTTTAGTTCCTCAAATTTATGAAAACAACATCTAAAAATATAGTTTAACAATTACGTGCAAATCAGTCCTCATAAGAACTAATTTATTTCAAAATAACACTCAAATTAAGGTTTAATTTATTATTTTAGCAAAATACAGGGTTAATTTATAAATTAATTTTTCCCTTTAAATGTTATTTTAGCAAACCAAAGGGACTACCATTTGTTTTTGACCCTCAAATAAAATATTGTTGGTGGTTGGTAAGGTGGAAGGTAAAAAGAAGGCGCAATGATGATGTGGCAGTTGGTTCGTGGTCAGCGTTTGTAGGCAGCGGTAGGTGAATGGCAGAACGTCCGCAGTTTCTTATTTAGTAGGATCAACCTCTTTCGTTCCAAACAATTCTGACAAGCACTTCAAACAACATCGCTCCGTCGTTGTTCCTCAATTTTCTCTCTTCTTCATCCTTCAGGTATTCCTCCCCTCCTCTTTCTTCTCCTTCATTTTCATTTTCTCGTTACATTTATTAGAAATTTGAATTAATCGTACTACAGCCGCCAAGAAGATTGCAGTTTATCAAAATTTAATGCTATATATAATAAATATATGTTTTTAAAATTCTTCAAAATTTTTGCTAAATTTATCAACTTATATTATATTTTTTAAACTTTTAATTGATTTATTGTGTTGAACGGAGGTGTTCTTGGAGGGAGGGAGTGGGTCCCACATTTTGGGTAGCTTGTCGTTTGCTAGCGACGAAAATACCAATAGCGTTATTTTTCCATTTCTGGGAGAAGAGGAAATCTCTGTTGCAAGAAATGTGACTATTTTTTCGTAAGGAGATGTTGACCTTTTAATTATTCTTTTATTGATTTTTTAACAAGTTAGGTCAATTCGGTCCAACCCGGTTCATTCCGGTTCAGAAAGTCAGATATGATAATCAACGTGAAGGATTCAACAATGGTGAGACCGGCGGGGGAAACCCCAAAGGTGGCTCTGTGGAACTCGAACGTCGACCTGGTGGTTCCCCGGTTCCACACTCCTAGCGTCTACTTCTACCGGCCGACAGGAGCCGCTAACTTCTTCGACCCTCGAATTCTCAAAGAGGCCCTGAGCAAGGCGCTGGTGCCATTCTACCCGATGGCCGGTCGGTTGAGGCGAGATGAAGATGGACGTATTGAGATTGATTGCGATAGTCAAGGGGTTTTGTTAGTTGAGGCTGAAACGACGTCGTTGGTTGATGATTTCGGAGACTTTGCTCCCACTCTGGAGCTTAAGAGGCTTATTCCGGCCGTGGATTATTCCGGTGGAATCGACTCGTATCCCCTCTTGGTGTTGCAGGTAATTTCCGTCTCCTCTCCCTTGCCTTTTATTTATTTATTTATTTATTTAAATGATTAATTAATAGAGTAACAACAGTGTAGGCCCCAAAGTTTTGCAAAACAACATTTAAGGACATGATTTTATCATTTTTAACAAATCAGTCCTAACAGAAATGCATTTATTTTTAATAAACAACTAAATCTGGGATTAATTTGTTGTTAGTGTATATTATGGGGACTAAAATATTGTTCTATTTCTTTATTCGTTCTTTTGGCAAATAAGAGGACTAAATGTGTCCCATGCTCTTTTTTCTAATTGGTTGATGACTTTACGTTTATTTAAAAACTAATATTAGGGCCCATGGTTTAAAGAACAATAATTTGGGGAAATTAATGTATTAAATGAAAGAATTTGTTGAAGTGAATAATACTTTCCTTAATCCCAGAATGTTTAAAAGCCGTCAGATATATACATATACATGAGGCATCGTAAGCGAGAGTAAACTCTTTGAAATTCAAATCTACATCAGTAGTTATAACAGATTGGATCTTGGCACTTTTGGTGGAGATATTGTCGGAGAGTTTGTTGTTGTTTTAGAATCTGGTGAGATTGTTGTCAAGATGGTAGCATTTGTTGAAGGGCGTTCCTTCTCTGTAGGCAGTTCACGTGGAGATTCTCTGATATTAAACAGACTATTTTGAAGCTTAAATTTACATAAAAATGGCTTTACATACGGGGGGCCTTGTCGTCGTAGATATCCACTTCTACTCATAAGGACGAATTTATGGAGAAACTATTTAGGTTCCATTTGTTGTTGTGATCTAGTGCGTATTAAAATATAATTGCTGTGGATTAAAAGTTTTAAATATTAAATATTAATATAAAAATATGATTCATAATAAAAATTGATATTGTCAAACACTTTCTTAACTTCGCTTTTAATACACAGCAAAAAATATCACAATCCCAAATGAAGCCTTAGTGAGCTTAATTCTGCTTGATTGATTCCTGGACAAATATATAGGTCTTGCTTCATTAATTATTATTTCATGTCATTTTATGGGTATTAAAAGCTTGTCTGTCTCTATAATTTGGTGGCTTTGACCCATTTGTTGGTTTGGTATGATCTGAATAGAGAACACGAATTTGGATAAGGTAATGCGATTAGTAAATAAACTGAATTAGAATGATATTTCTGTTTTCTGATTTTCACATTAATTGATCTATTTGATTTTTAACCGTCAATGAATGCTGAAATTGCAGCTGTTTTGACAAGCTATAATTGTAACATAAAATATTTGTTCTTATGGTTTGAAGAATAATTATATGAGTAACTTAGAAAGTATAAAATGCAAAAGTAGAAATGAAGAAGTAACATGTTTTAAAAATTTGGCATGCATAACAATTCGATTCATTTCGTATAATCTTGATGGCCAAAATAAAATACATTTCTTATGCGGAGCTATCAAATGGTCTGAACCACACAAATCTTCTCCAAATGGGATCGAGAAGGGAAGTAGAATTTCTTCTTCTTGCAGTCTTGCATCTTCAAAATTGATTTGCTGCATTCTTAGTTGTGGACTTTTCTTAATATGACCACACTTCTTTATGTTTCAAGCAATTATGTTTGGAGTTAGTGCTGTCCATATAGTAGGGCATAAATTCATAAATTGCACGTGCACTTTCTTACTATCTTGAACCGTTGTGAAGCTTGTGTGCCGCCTATAAGCTTGTTGATGTGAGAGCCAATGTATACATACAGAAATGGAATTGGTACCATGTTCATTAAATTATCTACCTAACATGCTTAAAACTGAAAGCATCCGACTAACTTGGGTTGTGGTTGCTTCAGTCAGATTATGTGATAATATCTCTCTGTTTTCTGTATAATTTGGGACATGAGTTCAAACAACTGCTATCTAAGCACGCACCAAGATAAGAAAAACAAAAACAAAAACTGTAGTTAAACTGCTTTTTTTCCTGTATATTTTGTCAACTAGATAAGGAATTTATTTAGCTCTAAAATTTAAAATTTAATTTAGTATTTGGAATTATTGGAGGAAATTTTACACAAAAGTTCCATTCAAAGAAAACTAAATTTGATTGCTTGTAGCTTAGTTTGTTCAACTTTTAACTACAGACCTATAATGTCGTAGTTAGATGGTAAAAAGTTGGAAATCATAGGTTTGGATGTTAGCTTGCTTGTTTCCTTGCCTGTCCTCAATTTCCTATTTCATTGAGGGTGACTCTAAGCATCATTTGAGTGATTTGAATTCACGCATCCTTCAAGGCTTGCTGTACTTGACCTCCTCAGATCTGTTTTTCAAAAATATTAAGGAACTACACATTGCTTATAATTTTGTAATTTTAAAGATTTTGCTACTGAATGTGTTTCTCCTGATATCTGAAAGCAGACCAACATTTGATGGATTATAAGTATTCAATGTTTTAAGCCGGATCTTGAGCTCACCGACCATGCCATGGTTTTGATCCTTTGCAGGTCACTTACTTCAAATGCGGTGGAGTCTCACTTGGTGTAGGTATGCAACACCATGTAGCAGATGGATTTTCTGGCCTCCACTTTGTGAACACATGGTCAGATTTTGCTCGCGGTCTTGAACTTACTATCCCACCATTCATTGACCGAACTTTGCTTCGTGCCCGTGATCCACCTCGGCCTACATTCCAGCACATTGAATACCAGCCTGCTCCTCCCTTGAAAGCTCCTCTGAAATCAAGTTCCGAGACTACCGCTGTCTCCATTTTCAAGTTGACAAGGGACCAACTGAACACTCTCAAATCCAAGGCCAAAGAAGATCATAACACTGTCAATTATAGTTCATATGAGATGTTGGCAGGTCATGTATGGAGATCTGCATGCAAGGCACGAGGGCTTGAAGATGATCAAGATACTAAATTGTACATTGCAACAGATGGACGCTCTAGATTGCAGCCCCCACTTCCACCAGGTTACTTTGGTAACGTGATCTTTACAGCCACACCAATTGCTGTGGCAGGTGATCTCCAATCAAAGCCAATATGGTATGCTGCAAGTCGGATTCATGATGCAGTGGTTCGGATGGACCATGAATATTTAAGGTCAGCTCTTGATTATTTAGAGCTTCAGCCAGATTTATCAGCCTTGGTTCGTGGTGCTCATACATTTAGGTGTCCTAATCTTGGGATTACTAGTTGGGTTAGATTGCCAATACATGATGCAGATTTTGGTTGGGGTCGACCCATATTTATGGGACCTGGTGGAATTGCATATGAGGGTTTGTCATTTATATTACCTAGCCCTACCAATGATGGGAGCTTATCAGTTGCCATCTCACTTCAAACCGCACACATGAAACTATTTGAGAAGTATATATACGATATTTAAGGAAACACCCATAGAAACTCATAAGAATTAAATTAAAATTGTCAATTTCGGATGCAACATTTTTCTCATGGTTTTGTATCTCATGTTCATTACACACCTTTGTTGTGTTGAAATGTAACTACGTGTTAGAACATTGGGCATATATTCTCTCTGTTCTCATATGACCGCTTGGAAAATTTGTAACACTAATTTGATTTAATAAGGCTGATGTTCTTATGTTGTGTCAACATAAGGTCACTCTCGTCATCTAGACGTTCATTCACTGTAATTTTGTTACATATACATCAACAGCTACTAGGCATCAAGTTTTATAGTTTGGTTGGCTGCTGCTGGTTGTATTATTTGGTCTACTTTTAACAGCCTTCAGATGCACAAATTTCACTTCATATGCCTTCCTAGTTTAATAAAGCAAGATAAATGAAGTAGAAGGAGACAATTTTTGGTTCGACACTCGGCGATTTACATGACATCTGCGTGTGTGCTCGTGTTCAAAAGAGGTTTTGACTCTTTGTAAGAAAACGATATAGGAGATAAATTACATTGATTAATACGACCAAACTAGCACAGAAATCCCAAACCCACACAATTAGACCAAAACCAAGGGTTGAAAAAAGAGAGCTAAAAGACTAAAAGCCTGTGAGAACAAGGGCAGCAAAAGTTCTATCAGAACCAAGCTCAACTGCAACATAGCTTTTGAGTAGAGGAAACAATGACTTGCTGATAGTGAAGCTGCACCTTTAATTGAACGTGGATGATGAGCTTCATTTCCAGCACCATAATTTCCCTTTCCTTTTATTTTCACTGAATGAAAAATATCATGTTTTCCCTTCAATTCTCTTCTATCACTTTTGCCATAGAGTCCAACTGTGAATTTGACTCCTGCATTTCCTCTCCCTGTAGGAAGTTTGATGAACATCAATAAACATTTGACACTCTGCAGAAATAAATTATTTAAGACCAAAAGGATACATACCGTGGAATTGTTCTCCAAATCTTGGTCTTGAAATGTTGAAATCTTCAATTTTCGATACTGGAAAGTCTTCAAAACCTAAGATTGTTACAGACTGAGCACAGAAGAAAAATAAGAACCAAACAAGTAAACCCACCTTCATTTTCTAAGGAATTTTTTTGTTTAATCCTTTTCTTCTATGTTTGAGTTTGGAATTTTTGATGGGCAAGGAGGTTTATAGGGTGGCGATTACTGGTTCTAACATGGAAGAGGAATATATTGAGGAATACGAGGTTTTCAGTATATGGAATATGGATATAAGCAAAGGCAGCTACACTCAGGGAATCAAAACATGAGGTCCAGACATGTGACCGTGGCAAGAGACCAGTTAGTCTCTTCTGCAATTTTCAATTTATGGTATCTTTTATAGTTGAATTAAGCGTGCGCTCTAAGGGAACAGTTAAGAGAATCTGAAGAAGAACGTGAAACAATTGAAGGGAATGAATATGAGGTAATAGATAAAATTTGAAATTTCGCAATTTTGCAATAATTCATTCTTCATGTGATAGTTTATCAAAATCCAAATCAGGGATGGGAAAAATAACTTGATTCGATTCGTACCGAAAATATTCTGACGATGCGAATTTTGAAAAGAAAATGCGGGACTGGTATAAAATCTTTTGACCAGATCGGGTTTTCACGAAACCCTCACAACAACCGGCCCCGTATCCACACACACAGAGACACGAAGAATTCAATTTGATTGGTTACAGCCCATGTTGGTGGGAATGTATGTAGGAGATCGGGGCTGCTGGATTTCTCGTCAAAGCTGTAAAATAGTGAAGCGATATTTTAGATATCTTGCATAAAATGGCGGATGAAAGTTGTATTTTTGTTGTATATATCCATTTTTCAGTTTTGCCCGAGAAGAAAAGATGATTAAATTCTACGTTGTATTATTTTCAAGCTCCAGTTCAATAAAGAAAATTCTTCTCCGAAATTTCTCGGTTACTTACATTCATTCATGGATTCTTGGTTGATTACTTTTGCTGATTCATTCATTAATTTCCAGAAACTAGATTTCGGGTTTGTTAACTGTTTTTGGTTAAATTTCTTCTTGTAGTTTCTTGGTCTGATTGTTTGGTTGGATTCGATTTTGGTTCTCTCTAAAGTTGAGATCAGAGAATTGAAAGAGTATCTTGGTTAAGTTGTTTACCGATTTTTCTGGGAATTGCACAGTGAGAAAATGGCGGTTTGTTTGGTCTGAATATTGAGAATTGATGGTCGAACTTTTTCCGGTGACGGTGATTTGTTCGATTGAGTGTGGAAATTGATGGTATGGGACAGCTCTTACGGTAGAGATTGTCCGAACTTTTCTGCATACCCGGTTATTCGGATATTCGAATTTTAAAAGACCACACGGCATCCGCATTAAAAATCCAAATATAAACCGAACCCTGGCTTGACCTTTTTCATCCGAATCTGGATTAGAAGATGCCAAGATCCGGACCGGATGCCCATTTTTTCCATCCCTAACCGAAATCGGTACTTACAATTTTGCTAGGCGTAATAATTTTTGAGACAGTTGATTGAAATTAGTATTTGAAATTGATACAATTATTAAATAAGTGATATTGAAAATAATATAATTATTAAATAAGTTGGATTCGAATTTACTGTTCTTAATATGTAAATTTGTTTATGGTGTGATTAGTTATTTAAATAATAATATTAATTAATTAATTCGTAATTTAGTAAATCTACTTATAGTGTTTATATTTTACAAGGTATATATTATATCATCATTTAACACTAGACGAATAAAACAAGATAAGCCGAATTTGCCACCCCTACTTTTTGCATTGTCTTGATATATTATAAAATATAGGGTATGGTGGGTGAAAGAATAATGAATATATAGGATAAAGGATGAAGGACAAAGCTTTCGTGTTATCATGCATTAGATGATCGACTTTGTGGTTCATAGATAAAGTTGGGAGAGAATTTGATGCTGCTTAATTACTTTTCATTTTAATCAGAGAAAATTTTCAAAGATTTTTGACCAACATCTGATCAAACTATCATTTTTGTTTAATTCGGTCAGAATCCATCATCTGACGTATTCTTGAGCATCTTATGATTTGATTTTATATTATCCTGAGATAATTCTGAAAAAAAATTTATGGTGACAACAAGATATCAAGTGTCTGTGGAGAATATTTGAGAATGGAGAATACCAAAAAGGCAATGAGATCCCTGGATCATGGAAGATGTTGATGATCATATTAAGGAAGTGAAATAGTGAAAATAGTATTGACTACAGAGGAATAACTAGATAGAAAATGCTTTTGGGTCAGAGGAAACACATGGAATTGAAGAGAGATTATAAAACTCTAATTCTAAGGATATCTTGCCACACGAACTAACATTCGCCAAACTCCTCCACAACCTTTGTATTGACGAGGGTAATGAGATTTTGTGAATTTTAATTCAAAATTGCTATAAAATAAAATCATATATTAAATGCAAATAAAATGATTACTCTCAAAATTAAGTAGAAGCATTACAATTACAAAAACACCCTTGTCGTATTATTTCATATCTTAGTTTATGAGCTTGTACTAAAATTATAACATGTATTATAAGATATATAGTTCCCTGGTATGGGAGTGATTACTACGAAATCATGGGTGGAACTCAACCTCAACAAGTGATTTATGAGGGAAACGTACGAGCTTATGTGTTCATATTTCTAGTCGTATTTGTTGAAAAAAACTTATCAAATTAAATATAGTATAGAACAATTATTATTATTATTATTTTTTGTGTGTGCGTGTGATTAAAATAGAATCCTTTACTAAAATAAAATATTAGAAAAATAAAAGTTATAATAAATGAGATGCACCAATTTATATATAAAAAATTTAAAAGAAAAGAAAGAAAATTCTAGTCTAATAACTTACACTATATATATCAAATAATGTAATTTTAATTAAATATCTCTAAATATTATACAAGTCTCTCTCTTTTGCCTCATGTGGGGGTTAGGGCAAAGCTCGTTTTCTGCTTGCATGCTTGAAGCTTCTCTTCGGATGGTGATTTCATTATCATATCTGATCCATTTTTAGCCGTTTGGATTTTCTGAAATTGTAGCAATTTCTTATCAAACATATCACATATCTAATTATATCTAACATTAATGTGCTTAAATTTTAATGAAAAGTTGATTTTTTTTGACAAATTAATGGTACTTTGACTGCTGTAGTAAACCATATGTTCTTGCTTCAGACCTAACTCATGTAAAAGATTTATCATCTCCTAAGTTCTTTTTGCAAGTTTCAGTGAATGTGATGTAATCAACTTCTGTAGTTGATAAAATAATACACTTCTAGAGTCTTTACTACCATAAAACTGTTCTCCTTGATGAAGAATTAAATGACGTTCCTTTTGATCAAACTCTTTGACAATTGATCTAACTTTGTTATTTAATTATGAGTTATTTTCAGTTTTTAACCTGTAAACCCATTTGTTCTTTAGAGCTCTTTTACCTTTAAGTCATTTTACCAAACCATATGTGTGATTCTCATACAAGAATTTCATCCATAATATATATAAATCATATGAAACAATTTTACAGATGGAGACATTTTAGTATTACCATAATATTCATAATTGTTACACATTTATTTTTGCTGCTATCATAAACTAATAATGACAAGTTAATATGTAGAATTGAATCAAAAAGTTGTCGAAATTTTTAATCATTTTTTATTTTCAAATATTGAAATATTATAAACTATGATAAGTACAGTAAGTCTAAATTTTATTAATACAACTTCAAATTTAATTTTTAAAATGAATAAATAAGATTAATGGGCCAATTGTTGTTTATAAAGTCCAATAGAATGAATCAAAATCAATAATTAAATCAAAAAAATAAATGAGTTTGGACCTTAATATTAATTACTTTAATACTTACGCAAGCTTCTCGTGCTTTAATTTTCGCAGTAAACAAATTACAAGAAAATATATCCAATGATTGTCTCACAATCAATTTACAAAATTGATTGAAATATTAACCATCGATTAACACTTAAAACAATCATTATATTTATATAATTGATTTTATATTAATGACTACCACAAAAATAATAATCAAAATATATCAACACATTTTATTCAATATTCAGTAATAAAACATGGATACAAAATCTTTAAAAATAAAAAAATAAACACAAAGTTTATTAAAAGTAAAAGAAATTATATTCTAAAGTTCTATTTCAACATTTAATGAATTATTCAAAACATAATCAAAATATATTACATGTATACTCTAAAATTCGTATTATCAAACAATCATGTAGTATGAATTAAAAATAAAAAATTCATATAATATATTATAGTATGATGAAAATAAATGATCATGTACTCATAATACGTATCAAAAATTAAAACATGAACAATTTTTTTATAAGCTCTAATACCATTGTTGGAAAATTTAAAGAACAATCAAATATAGACCGTACATTTTTCATTCTAAGAAATCAACGAAGGTGTTTACCATTCGGAGAAGAATCACGTCGTGAAAACTTCCCTGTAATTTTAAAGTAAATGCTCCAAGCAATTTTCACTCTCAATGTGTTTTTTATTTTTTATTTTTTGCTCTCTAGAATTTTTCTCGTCTCAAATTGCTTGCCATTTTCTTACGAAATTGTGAAACAATGTAACTTGACTAAGAATTGCAAACTCATTTACGTATCCCTTCTCTACCCATTTTATTTCCATCATTTGTTGGAATTTCAATTGATCATCAGCATGTAATTCTTTAAGAATTATTGCATGTTAATGATTCATAATCAAATGGGTAATGGGTTTGGGTTAATGAGCTTGGTTTGGTTGAGTTCATCGGACTTAAAGCCCAAATTTATAATTGCTTTTTTTTAAATTTAATGAATCACATTAACAGAAATTATTACCTTTGGTTCCAACAGATTGTTCTTAATTTTATCTTTAAATTTCCATAATTTACCATTTCCTGATCTCATTAGAAATTCTTTTTTTTTTTTCCCGAAAGATCGTTTCATTTAATAAAACACGAGGCCATTTACATTAAACACTGTGTTGAATATGTGTATAATCAAACTTTGTGAAGAATTAAATTAAAATAAAATTATTGGTGTATGAGATATGTTTATAGTTGTTGTGTTTTTATTGAGCTTTTTAATTAAGTGTAATAATTAGATAATGAAAATGCAAAAATAAACATTTATCTTTTTTAATTACTATTTACTAAAATTATATTTATATATTTTAATACAAGAACTAAAAATATTACACAAACACGTATTAATTAACTATTTAAGAACCTTATTTTAATTTTTTTTTAACCTTATATTATATTAAATTGTATTGAATTATGAGATAGTGATGATAATTTAGTAGAAGTGAAGATAATTATTTTCTTGAATTCTTAGCAATAGGGGGGAGAGATGGCACCCGTGAATGTGGGCTCGGTACCCAGGTTTGATTGGTGGGCATTTGCCCTTTAAAATCAGATTGGACATGGATAAATATGTCAAACTCGATCGAACTTGGATTTGGGCACGGATGAATGCATATGCCCGTCGCACCCCCAACAACTCGTTCAACTAATTTTTTGTTTTTATTTTTAATTAAAAAATAAAAATGAAATTGAAACCTAAAATTTCTAATATTTTAATTTGTGATATATAACTTCTAACTTTTAGTTTAATATATTTATTTTTAAATGAAGTATTATATAATTTAAAGTATGGAATTTTAATTTTATAAATTAGGTACAATGATATTAATATTAATTGTTGTGTGCTCTAACTTCGATTAATAACTGTGAGATAATCTTTCTTTCTCTCTAGTTTATTTGGAAAATTATTATGCTTTTATTTTTTAAAAATTAAATTTAGTAATTCAATTATTTTAGTTTTTATTAATGAGCTTTATATAAAAAATTTAAATGTGATACTTTGAAATTTTAATAAATATTATATATTTATAAATATCCACGAATATTAAAAAAATTATTTGAATATTATCCAGACTCAAAATCAGTTTAAATTTCAGATGTGATTCAGGCATGAGCATGACTACTCTGTTATCCGAAGATTGGAAATTGCAATTTATAAGAGAGCGTGTAGAATTCTTTTATCACTCAATTTTAATTATTGAATATTTACTTAATTTTTTAATAATAATAATAATAAAATACATATTTTATAAGATAAATAAATAATTTAGTTAGATTTTATCATTATATTAAAGAGTGTAAAAGTACTTGCAATAAATAGTATTTGAAAAAATAGAAAGCTAAATGATTATTTTTATATTTACACTATCTAAGTAAAATATTTTTAAACTTCATAGGGAGGTAAGTAATTGTATTGCATGTCACCATATGTAACTTTCCATAGTTTCATCGAGTCAAATTAAATCTATTTGATATTACGGTAATTTTATTATATTTTCTAAGTAAAATTAAAAATAGATTTATGATAGCATCAATTTTTAACAGAGTTTATACATTTTTATATTAATATTTAATATTTGAAGATATTATTCCACAATATGGAACAGTTACTTAACTAATTATATTATACAGGTATTTGAATATTCATGTAAAATATTTGAATCAAATAATCAAGTTACTAAATTTGATTTTTTTTCCAGTTTAACATTTTTTAACCTTTGAATGAGATTATGGCACGTGGCATTTAAAATTTTTTTAGGGTTAAGATTTAATATTTTAACTTATTTCATCGATTAACAAAAAATATTATTTTCATGGCTAACTGAAATTAAAGAAAAACAAACAAACAATAACTTAGGTTCCAAAATATCATTTTTTCTTTCACGTAGACAAACTCAAATAATTAAAAAAATATATAGGAAATACAAATTTTATCAACTAATAAATATTATTTCATTCATCCTTTATCTTTTTTATTCAATTCCTCCTTTCTCACTCTTTATTTTCTGTATATTAAATAGTCTATGGCAGTAGAAAACCTTGACATTAAAATCTTGATTTTCCAATTTTAGTTGTGCATCAAAACGATGTGTTTATTCTTTAAAAAATATAATTTTGAATAAATTAAATTTTCGAACTAAAAGGTGAAAAAGAAAAAAAAAAAAATTATCGATGCATCAATTTTACTAAAAACACCATTCGTATTCTGATTACACCGGTCCCCAGAAATCGATAGAAAAGTAGTATTTTCTGCTTTTCGGACGGTGCATTTAGTCTGCTGAAAATTAAATATCCGACAACAGAACATCCACGTGCACATTATGTGTCGGCTTACTATTTTCTAGACATTAAACCAATGGGTAAAGCCCAACTCACGGCTCGTCCAGAAATCTCCTGAGAAAAATCTAGCATTTTCTGCTACTTTCAGGAATTGTCCAACTTTTTCTACTCGTCTCCCGAAATTTCTTCTTACGATCATAGCCAGTCATCAGTCTCCCTTATATATACACATCCCTTTATGCAATTGTGTTTCAGACAAAGCACTAAAGAAACAGAAACTAGCGACTCTCTGAAAACCAACCATATCAATCAAATCATCGTTTTTCCTGAAAAAGTTTATCAAGGCCTTTCTTGGTTATTGAATTTTTTACAATGGCTACAAAAACAGAAGGCAAGGCTATTGGCATAGACCTCGGGACGACTTACAGCTGTGTTGGATTATGGCAAAACGATCGTGTGGAGATTATAGCAAATGATCAAGGAAACAGAACGACTCCTTCGTATGTAGCATTCACGGACACAGAACGGCTCGTCGGAGATGCGGCAAAAAACCAGGTTGCTATGAATCCTCAGAACACAGTTTTCGATGCTAAACGTCTGATTGGAAGACGCTTCTCTGACCCATCGGTTCAAAGCGATATGAGGCATTGGCCGTTTAAGGTGGTTCCGGGTCCTGGTGATAAGCCCATGATTGTGGTTCAATATAAAGGAGAAGAGAAACAGTTTGCCGCGGAAGAGATTTCTTCTATGGTGTTGACCAAGATGAAGGAGATTGCTGAGGCTTTTCTGGGTCACACTGTGAAGAATGCTGTAATTACCGTTCCTGCTTATTTTAATGATTCTCAAAGGCAAGCTACGAAGGATGCTGGGGCTATTGCTGGATTAAATGTCATGAGAATTATTAATGAACCAACTGCAGCTGCGATTGCTTATGGCTTGGACAAGAAGGCATCGAGGTCTGGGGAAAAGAATGTTCTTATTTTCGATCTTGGTGGAGGAACTTTTGATGTTTCTCTGTTGACGATTGAGGAAGGAATATTTGAAGTGAAGGCTACTGCTGGTGATACTCATCTTGGAGGTGAGGATTTCGATAATAGACTTGTCAGTCATTTTGTTGCAGAGTTTAGGAGGAAACACAAGAAAGATATTAGTGGCAATGCTAGAGCTTTGAGGCGGTTGAGGACTGCTTGTGAGAGGGCTAAGAGGACTTTGTCTTCAACGTCGCAGACTACAATCGAGATTGATTCTCTTTTTGAAGGTATTGATTTCTATGCTACTATTACTAGAGCAAGATTTGAAGAATTGAATATGGATTTGTTCAGAAAATGTATGGAACCTGTGGAGAAATGTCTTCGAGACTCGAAGTTTGACAAAAGTCAGGTTCATGATGTTGTTCTTGTTGGTGGGTCGACAAGAATTCCAAAAGTTCAACTACTATTGCAAGATTTCTTCAATGGCAAGGAACTCTGCAAGAGCATAAATCCAGATGAAGCAGTTGCATATGGAGCTGCTGTTCAAGCTGCTATTCTGAGTGGTGAAGGAGACCAGAAGGTTCAAGATCTGCTTCTTCTTGATGTTACACCTCTTAGTCTTGGTCTCGAGACTGCGGGTGGTGTGATGACGGTCCTAATCCCAAGAAACACGACGATCCCCACCAAGAAAGAGCAGATTTTCTCAACTTATTCTGATAATCAGCCAGGTGTGTTAATTCAAGTGTATGAAGGTGAAAGAACAAGAACAAAGGACAACAATCTTCTTGGAAAATTCGAGCTTACAGGTATTCCTCCAGCGCCAAGAGGTGTTCCTCAAATCAATGTCTGCTTTGACATTGATGCCAATGGTATATTGAATGTCTCCGCTGAAGATAAGACTGCTGGAGTGAAGAACAAGATTACAATTACCAACGACAAGGGAAGATTGAGCAAGGAAGAAATCGAAAGAATGGTTCAAGAGGCAGAGAAATACAAGGCAGAGGATGAGGAAGTGAAAAAGAAAGTGGAGGCCAAAAATGCATTGGAGAATTATGCTTACAACATGAGAAACACGGTGAAAGATGAGAAATTTGCCGCAAAACTCGACTCAGCCGACAGACGTAAGATTGAGAATGCGATTGAGGAGGCCATCGAGTGGGTTGATAGGAACCAGTTGGCTGAAGTTGATGAATTGGAGGATAAGTTGAAGGAGTTGGAGGGTTTGTGCAATCCAATAATTGCAAAGATGTATCAAGGGGCTGGTGGGGATGTTCCGATGGGCGGCGGTGCTGAGATGCCTGGGAGTGGTAGCTCTGGAAATGCTGGTTCTGGTGGTGCCGGTGCCGGTCCTAAGATAGAGGAAGTTGATTGAAGTGTGAAAGAGTTTCATTGAGGATGCTCTGTTTTCGGACTCTGCATTGTTGCTCTGTTTTTCGCTGATGCTTGAGTGGAATTTTATATAATTTATTATCATAGATGAAATTAGCGGTATTAGATATGCTGTTAAGAGTCTCAAATATGCAAATTAATGTTATAGTTAATTTAAATTCACAATACAATAAAAAAGTTTAAGTGGCTTTTGAAAATCTTAATGGTTGTTCGATACATTGCTCCATTTATTTAGCTCCCTGGTTTCCTTCACAAATTAAGAGTTGGCTAGAAAGGAAACTATAGTTTCAATTTAACTATAATATTAACATCTAATAAGAGTAAATTTCTAGATTATTCCCAAAATATTAAGAAAAGAAGAGCTTTAAGA
>JAWDEX010129165.1:0-24947 GCA_035221805.1 Trichilia hirta
TATATAATTAAATAATTATTATTTAATCAAATAGATTCTTACTTGACAAATAATATTATAATTAATTGTCAAATATCAAAATCTTGTTGTATTTATTTATCTCTCTGTCTTAATATATTAATTGTATTAATATAAAATAAGATTAATTAATTTGAATTAATTGATAGTGAATGGATTTTGAAATCCTCCCTTATCATTTGACACTTGTTCTCATTTGGTTTCTTTAATTGAAAATAAAAAAGAACGCGTGTCGAATGGTTTGAGGAAATTCAATTTTGGAATTGATTTTTTTTCTTTTCTTGCTTGGAAGCCATTTTTCAAGTGGTGATTAAGAATTTTTTACTTTGAACAAAAACTGAAAATGAAAAGATAAAAATAATTTTCATAATTTTTTTAATTTTTATGTGTAATGAGAAATTTTTTTAAATGTAGAAAAATTTGTATAAACTAATTGAAGTTAATTAACTCGTTCAAGTCTTCCACTATATAACCAGAATCATCGTGAACGTGTAAATATGCTTAGAGGCTAATGGGAGCTAACTAACTTAATCAGATATCAATCAAACTTACTTTTGAAGTATGACTTTAAAATTATTCTTTAAATTATTTAAAAGTTTTTAAAATTTGCATTCATATTTGTTAATGATTTTTTAAAAGTTTATCCTCACGGACAGCCGTTACTTCCTATATCCTGACGGTGGAAACCCTTCCTCTCTTTCACTATCATTTTAAGGCAAGTGGCAATTGATGATTGTTCTGTCTTTAATGATACAAATCCATAATTTATTGTACAAATTTCGATCAATAAACCATTATTTACTGTTATGATACATAAAATATTAGTAACCGGATATGGACCCATAATTTGTAGTCCAAATTTCGACGAAAAGACCCACCGGGTTTTAGTATGATATGTAAAATATTAGTAATACAAATTCTTATAAATAAATTATCGTAACAATTAATACAATACAGTATTAGTAATTTGAGAAATATTAATTTTTTTACAAACTAATGTGATAATATTATATTATAATTATGTATTATATATTTTTATTAAATTTAATAAAATTCATAAAATAAAATAAAAATAAATTATTTAAGACATATGATAATCATTCAACAATGTTACATCAATTTATCAAATATAAAAAATTTATATCATTAATATTATTAATTATATAATTGTTATATATTTTATAAAAATTAATTTTTACTCTTTTTTATTACTTTAATAAAATATTAATAACCAGATAGCATTGTCACATTATTTCGTATAATATACTTTATATAAAAATAATACTTTTAAAATATACAAAATTAGGTTTTTTGAATCAAAATAATTTTACTTAAATATTTATTTATTTTCTAATCAAATTTTCTACATATCTTATATCACCACCACCTTTCATCCTTTAAAATTAATAAATGTAAATAAGATGTAAATATTAGTATATATACAAATTCACATAAATTTATCCATACAAATTAGTATAATAAAATTATATCATTGTCACATATCTTAAATTTTAATATATATATATATATATATATATATAACAATTTCCAATACAAATTGAAAATCTTAAAGCGCTTTTCTTTTACTAAGATTTGTACAATATTACAAGAATAAAATATCTTTAGAAAATTTTGTCAATAAAATAAAATTTTGAAATTGATGTATTTTAAGAACAAGAAAGAAAGTTAATAATGCTTTTCAAAATAAAAATGTTTAATTTTATCTTTACAAATAAATTAAATAATTGTTTCTAATACAAAATTATCATTACTTTAAAAATTTTATTTTAAAAATAATAAACAAGAACATAATTTTTTATATTTTAATAAAAAATTAAATAATATTTTACTATGATTTAATTGGTTGCTTATGCCCATTTATTTTATGAATATTGTTAGGAAACTCGAGTTATATTTAAATTGTTAAAATTTTTAAATTATATTATAATTTTTAAATTTTAAGTGATATATTATCTGAGTTAATTTCAATTTAATTCCATCATTAAAAATTTATAGGGAGGGGTAAATTTTTAATTATTAAAATGACATAGATTTACCAACCCATGTCCCTTAAATTTGAAATTTAAATTTTTCTTATTTTTGGTTGTCACAACTTCATTATATATATATATCCATGTCATTTACAGTAACAACCAAATGAACACTAATCCATGTATGATTTGTTAAGTTAGGTGGCATACTCCAATACATATGCAGACAGTAGACCCTTTTACGTAAATCAACAAAAGTAGTTTTCGTTTTGGACCTGGTTTACTACATTTTTTCTAAATAAAGTAGGAAGACGGAAATATAAAATACTTAATTAATTACACTAATAATAATAATAATATCTATATCAATTAAATATTCTATATTTCTGTCTTTTTATCTATTCTATTTTATTTATATTTTAAGTTAAATTTAGATTTATAGTATATTTTTTATTTTTAAATATGTATTTTACAAAAATCTGCAATCAAAATAATTTTTATTTTTCAAAATATAATTAAACCACCTCTTATATTTTCAATAATTTAAGCTAATCTCAATTAAATTCACTTTAATTGATAAAAAGAGCTTTCTAACAGAAGGTTGAATGCAACTTCTACCAAGATAATGGTTTGTCTTAACTTTTTTTATAATAACTAATTTTTAAAATATTATTATTATTATTATTATTATTATTATTATTATTATTATAAACCTTTTTTAATTTTTATAAATTAAAAATAATAGCCAAAAAAGATAAAAATTACAATGTAAAAAAATTAAAATTGTAACATAGCATGACTGGATAAATTACACTTAAAACTATATTTGAAAAGAAAAAGAAATTAAAAGAAATAGATATTTAAAACTCATACAAATATATCCATAGAATTTAAACACAAGCGACTAACCAGAAAGCAAAGTTACAAATTTATTGCCACTTGAGATTCACATTAAAAACCTCCATAAAAACAAAGTCACAACTCACAAAGCCCTGCATGAACTCCTTCCCATCAACGGATTTTTACCTCTTTCACATCTTTCTTAGGCTTTTCAGTCCTAGGAATAATAATATTCAGCAGACCATCTTTCAACTCAGCTTTGATATCATCAGCTTTTGCATCATCAGGAAGAACGAGGCTTGTGTTATAGTAACCATAGCTCCTGGAAGACCAGAAATCATCATCAGAGGCGTCTTCTACCTCTTCCTTGTGTTCTCCTTTTATTGTTAAAACACCATCATCAATGGTGATCTTCACATCATCTTTGCTGAGACCAGGAACCTCGTATCGAAGCTTGTAGCAGTCATCTTCCTCTTTCACTCGTCCCATGAGTTGTAAAGGAGAGATGTCCAGGTTTTCGAAGAGTCTGTTGATGTTCTCGGTTGCTTGCAGGAGTGCATTTCCGAGCCCGGAAGGAAAGAATTCTAGGCAGTGGTAAGAAAAATGAGTTAATACCCATGGAAAGAAATTTGGTAATATTACAGTTGATGTTTTAGAAAGCAAGATTACCGGAAAGGGCGGGAACTTCATTGCTTCTCCAAAGACTTCTCGTTCCTCTTTTCCTTGGAAAGACCCTAGATTTCTTTTCGCTAACAGCAACGTCTTTGCCTTCCTTCTTCTCATCTCTCGCAGATGTTGATATAAATCTCTTCAAGAATTCATTTCTCCACCTTGCCTTTTGTGCACCAACAGCACTTCTCTCACCAAGATAATGTAGAATTGCTAAAGAAGAAGATGAAGGACACATTCTTTGTTGCAAATTCCTCAAAGCCAACCGAGCCAAAGCCATAGTGTTCAATAACTAGAAGTACTGGTTTCCAAAGTGAAAGTAAAACACTATTTAAGAAAACTTCACTTGCTTGTTTCTGCTATTCCTTGTTCTTTTTCACTTGTCAAAAGAGAGGGGAAACAAGGATTATTTAACGGGGATGAATGTTTGGAGAATTGGAGAAGTCTCTGAGATGTTCCATGAATGAGGTCATCAATGGATGTTTCTTGGTCTTTCTAAAGCGTACTAATTATATATTTCTCTGTTGTTTGCTACTAAAGGAATGACTGACCCAGAGGGAACGAATCCGATGCCTGCCACGTTTTCGGCGCTTAAAGGATATCATGATAACAACTGCTACGGCCGGTTGAATATCTAGAAGTTGCTAGTTTCACAAAAGAGATTTTTACATTTTATGAAGATTCTAAAATATTATCATTGGAATTATTTTATGAAATGTAGTTGGAATTCCTTTTTCCACAGTACGTTCGCAGTTTCTCTTCCTCAACTGGGTAAGAATTTAACAGTTTACTGTAGACTCCGAAATTTCTGTTCCTTTGATCAAGAAAAAATTGTCGTCCGATCATAAGCTTGAATCAATAGATTTTATGCGCACCATGTGCAAAAGTAAACATTCTCAGAGAGGACTGTAATCCAATAGCTGCATTAGTTGAAATTTCAATCATAGACATGTTATGGGAGAAACCATGACATTTATCAAAGAAAATAGCATCTCCAATACAATCTGAAAATCTTAAATTGGAGAAGCTATCCCCTTAGATAAATGTCATGGTTTCTCCCATAAAATGTCTATGATTCAAATTTCAACTAATGCAGCTCTTGGATTACAGTCCTCCAGGGCCAACAGATACTCTAACGAATTCAGATGGGACCTCAGATGGTGAAAGCAACCGGGCATACCAATTTGTCGTGTTAGCGTGTGCAGGTATTTATGCATACTAAGAAGAGAAAAGAAGAGAAAGAAAAACCCGAATCATGGTAACTTTTAACACTCAGCTGGTAAGCCTACTTGGGAAATTCAGGTAAAACAGAGACTAAAGAATCTTCGCAAAACATGTTGCCCTGGAAAACAGAGGCAGCAATTGTTCCTTTTTTTTTCAGTCAGTTCCATCCATACAATGCCATGTCCGGAAAGGCCCGTAAAATGAAACAAAAATCCACCAGAGGGCTTATGACAGTCATGTTACAACTGATAAATTCCATGCTTACTATGAAAGCAAATTAAACGTCACTAGCTAAGACTGGCTTCGATAGTTGACCAACCTTCACATGACTCGTACTTCTATCAATCATACATTCCCTCTTGTTCCCAGATGTCCACAAGAAAATCTACCATTTCCTGCCAATTTAGAAATCAACAAGAAATCAGGTTAACTATAATATATAGAAAGAGCCATCCCATGGCAGCAGAAACTTACTGAGAGAGGAATAGGCTGAGGAAATGGCTTGTTGCTCCCAAGCAAACTTTCATAAGTCACGTTCCAACTGCAAAGCCAGAATTTTTTAACCATGCAGAGACAATGAGTGCTGACAAGATAAGAGAGAAGAATCTCATGAATGATCAATGTTTACCTCAGCAATATTAGGTATATAATCCAGAGGTGGCTCCCTATTATACATTTGGAACACCTATGAGAGACTTTAAAACCTACAAATGAAGGATGTAACCAATACATCTAAATTCCAACCATTCTGGCACTTTAACCCACTTCTAATCCTTTTCTTTCCTTTTCCTTTTATATACTTGTATTTTATAGCATTTATCAACATGGAAACAATGGAGCCATGAGATATTTAAGAAAAAGAATATATGATATCACCATCAGAAATAGAAAATTATCCCTGAAACTTCAGTAACACTTCTGTCCAAATTTTGAATTTACATTGTTTCTTTTAATAATGAGAGTTGCTAATGTACCCGTTATACTACAAAAAACAATGAAATTATTCAAAAATCCAGGATTAGTAGGCAAATAATAGATCTACCAATCTACATAATTTGGGCGAAAAAATGCACTTGCAAAGGGAGGTTAAGTTGAGGTGAATTATCTGATTTTTTAAATGTGCCAAGCCAGATAAGCTGTGTGGTCAGAAGTGGTGAAACTAAGGTGAAGATGGGAATTTATCTAGCTCAGGTATGAATGGAAGGAGTGTAAGAGGAAGCATTTTCCATAGATCGGAGGAATCTAAAGTTCCATTCTGCATGTGTCCTAGACATAATTTGCAAAATTCAATAACAGTTATCTTCTAATATCTATTCTCTTTAAGATAGAAGCCAAGTATTAGTCTCTCTACTAGAGAGACATTAAAGATAATGATTTTATCTCCTCTCTTCTTTCAAGAAAGCCAACCAAACCAAGAGCTGAAATTAACAATGCTACGTCACAATGTGTGGTAATCCCGCCTTTGACATCATTATCAACAACCCTTTTCTAGTTGACCAAATCTCATCACCTACCAAACCACATATTTCTTAGTAGGCCTCTGTGTCAAGGTCTAGGAACTAGCATTTAAACCAGCAAGCAATTTTTATATTAGCAACTAACACAAGAAACCAAATTTGTCAGGATAGCAAATTTGACATCTGCAAAGTGTTGATGCCAAGCCCAGTGGAAAACAAACAAGTAAACATGAATAATATTGCAAGCATATTGTTATAGTAAGCCTGTTTGATAGACTAATTTAGGAAATTCAAGAACACTCACTTTAGTTTGGGTTCCCGAACTTGATGTGCATGTGCTCGGTTCTCAGACCTTTTATTTCCTACCCAACGCTGCCTGGTCTGATTCCAGAGAAGAAGACCTGCAAACCACAAGGTCAAATAAGGTACTACAAAGATAGCTTGGTCTTGTTTATATTCCGAAAGGGCTCCAATCATGACACATAAAACAGATAAACATACTAGGTCTCCACGGTACACAGCTAGCACAAATACATGAACATGCAATATAATTAAGTCAATATACATGTAAGCAGCAACAAAAACTTACCATGGTTTACAAACTCAGAAGGTGCATTAGCATTCCCAGTACCACCATGTGTATCAAGGATCTGATTGTTTGTGCTAATTGATGAGATGCTTCCCTGTGACTGAGCTGCGCTATTATCCATATCACACATGCTGGTGGTCCAAAAGTCTTCTGATAAGCTAGGTTTCCTTGCTGTATGATCTTCAACTCCTAATTCTTTTGACAGCTTATTTGCAGAATTATTCACTGTGGGCCTAGTATAGCATCCAAGACAACCACTGCACTGTTGCAAATGACATAAAATCATATGATTGATTAACAATAGAGACCACAACTCAACTACCCAAGCCTGCACCTAGTATTTCAAACAGAGAGAACATTCTAAAGAACTTCTGTTCAGTTTACTATGTTGAAACCGTTCTTGTCTATAGCTCAAAGAAATTGCAAATGGATAAATGCACATAAAAAGAATTTTAATTTAAAATATTAAAAAAAATAGAGCAGAGGGCAAAAGTTGAATCACACGAACAAATTGTTAGAAGACCAGCTATTATGACTAGGAAACAAGCCGGCATGGGTAAGGCACCCTGATGTTAGACATAAAAAAGTAAAAAAAAAAAAAAAAAAAAACATAATGAAAAGAAAAAAACCTTAAAAGCATGGTTGGTCGACTGTGGAATCATGAACTGTGTAAAGAAATAACATAACTTCACATTCTAACTCTATTGGAATATTTATTAAACTGTCAATTCAACAAAAACAAGCATATTACAGGAAAAAAGATTTTTACCTGCTCTCACCAATTCCATATATGGATAAAAGAGTTGGGATGACTACTCAAATACTACTTACAACTTACAGATTCAAAGTAAATTCAACATTCTCTATCATTATTGTCAGACAACAACATCAATGTGAGAGCAGTTAACCTACCCATTCCAATAGAATTTAGAATGTTAACATTGGGTTATTGAAGATCTATATTATCAGGCATACAGCCAGAGAATCTACCTAAGACAACGTTGATCCCAAAGTTTGATTAACAATACTATGGAGTACACCTTAAAAACATAGACTGGCTTTTCTAAATTAAGCCTAAGGCAGGTGCGTAACGCCTTAGTGACTAGACATGTCAACGATGCTTAAAATGTAATGTAATAGAAGCAGAAAAATCTACTAGAAGTGTTGTTTGCCAATTGTGGTCGTCCAACATGTTAAATAAAAATTTGACTAGCCAAAATATCTCATAACTGGAGGGAAATGGATGACACAATATAAAAAACCTTTCAACAATTAATTAAACAGTAATTTAATAAACTAATGTAAAATAAAAGTAACCCAAGTCATCTCTTATTGAATACTTATCATCATCCACACTGCCTAAGTGGGAACATTCATTAGAAATTCCATATTATCTCTACCATCTTTCAGGACGAAAAAGCTTCCTGCTACCAATATTTTCAGGTCACCGAGAAATGTCCAAAATATTCAGAGTCTAGGAATGTACTATTTGAGAATGGCAAATTTTGTTCAAAGCTCTAACTTGACTCCTTTGGGATACAGACAGACACGGTTTGCAGGTGGTTGTGTGCATGTGTAGGTCAGTCTTGAAAAGGCAAAAAAATATTATGTTTGCCAATTCCAATAACAGGATAATATTTTTATGCATCACATAGTTTCAGCTCAAATCACCAAATATTAATTTTAGAATTTGAACTCGTTACAATTATATTACTACGCAAAAGAACAACAATGCTTAATATTCACCAACATCTCGCAACCAACAGACAGTTATAATTGTAAAAACAAGCTAACCACCAAAAATAACACAATGGTTAATCATCTCTAGTCTCCATTTACAGCACAAAGAGCTCCTAGTGCCAAAATAAATCCTGCATGCTGAAGACATAAGCTTGTTTAAACAAATACCTTATTTTTTCCTAATTTAACAAAAACAATCACAAATTTAACATCTCAGATCTCTTATTTTTCCTAATTTTCTTGGCAACTAATCAACAAAGCATCCAACCCACCCAACCCCACTAAACCAAACAATTCCTTAAAAACTCAAATACCAATCAACATATTCCTCTTAAGATAACAAATCTATAACACAGAACCAGAATACTTACCCCATGCATACAATACAAGAACCACCCACAAGCTTCAAAACAGATCTGCAGATAACACGTTTCTTGTAACAAAACTCAATCGGTGTCGAATACCAGGAAAGAAATATCAGAGAGAACTGGAAAACAAAAACAAAAGCAAAATTGCCCAACAATTAGAACATGAAATAAAAAATAAAAAAAATACGAACTTGCAAATACGAAGAAAAAAATACCTTTTTATGTCCCTCTGTATCTCTTTTCCCAGAATTTCTTTGGAGGATTACAAGTTCAGATGATGGGCCTGTTCTTCTTTTCTGGTAATTATCAAAGGAAAGAAGGCAGAGAAGAGGCACCACTTGTGAATTGGAAATGCTATATACAGTAAGGAGAGTTGAGCTAGTTCGGATTGTTCCAATTTTTTTTTTCTTTTTTAATCCTTCTTTTTTATTATTTATTAAATTTTCTAGTTTGGTTTTATTGTCTTTTGATTAAAAAAATATAGATTATAGTTTTTAATCTTAAATAATTTACGTTGAACTAATTATTTTTATTTAAGAATAATAATTATGAGTATTAGAAATTAATTAATTTAAAAAATAATTATTGTCTACTTTTTTAAATTTAATTAATTTAAAAGTACTATTATGTCACCATGGTGCTATTTACATCAATTTGTCATGTTAAATCGTTTAATTTAAAAAATTTAATAAATAACTTTTATATAAAATCACACATAAATAAGGAATATATTGTGTTTAAAAACATTTTTCTAATATCACAAATAATTTTTTTAATTCTATTTTATAATTGCGTCAATAACATCCAAATATTTTGAGTTTTGTCAAAATTAAGAAATAAAAATATAATCGTTGAAATAGAATTAAACTAAAAATAAATTAAAATTGTTGAATTTTACAAATGGAATCAAAATAGATTAAAAAAAAAAATTATAATCAATAGTAAAAATAAGAATTAATTTTTATGTTTTTATTTTCACGATGACATGTCAAATTACTTGGATTGTCTTTATAGAGAGAGAGAGAGAGAGAGAGAGAGAGAGAGAGAGAGAGAGAAATTGAATTTAAGAAAGAATCGTTAGAGATAAGATAAGATAAAAAAGAAAATTATTAAATCCTATTATTGGGGAAACCCCACAAATGGAGGATGGTCCCAAAAATATCCTTAATCCACTAATTGTGACCATTGGAGGAATAGGATACAAATAAGGAGAAACTTGCATTGTTATTTTACATTCACCTAACAAAGTTTGGTTTCAACTACTGATTGGAAATCTGGCTCTTCATTCAATCTTAAATCTTAATTTCTTTATGTTTTCAAGTTTTCTAATTCCGATTAAAAAAAAAATTGTCAAAATAATGGAAAAATTTTGATTTTTTTTATGATGTGTCATAAAGAATATTTACTATGTATAAATTAAAAATTATTATTTGGTTATATGACCAAATATATAATATTTAACATCAATTTTCTTGTATGCTATTATTATTATTATTATTATAAATCATCTCATTCCATAACAAAATAGTTTTCACTATTTATGATTATGATTTTTCTATTATTTATATTATGAATCTTACATGAGAATGGAGCACTAGAAAAGTTTATTCTATTACATTTTTTTCTTAAAAAAAAAAAAAAATGAAAGGAATCCTATTCTAGAAACATGACCCACATCATATGACCATGCTGTGCTTGTTTGTCTTACCAAACAGAAGAAGAAAATAGTAGTTCAACCAATGAACCAACTCACCCTACCAAGCTCATCATCGACTCTCCCAATCATAATGTTGAGCCACATCCAATTCTATGAATTAGGGACGGGAGTTCGGGGTCACAAGATTTAAAGTAAAGTTTTAAATTAATTTAAATATTATAATTTTAATTTTAAATAATTTATTTTAATTTAATAACATATTATAAATCGTAATTAATTCAAACTATATTTTATGATTTGAGTTAATTTAAATTTATAATTTAGACTTTAAGTTTAAATTAAAATAATTTATTAATTTAAATTACGTTTAAAAGATAAAATTTTAAACTTTAATTTTTTTTGCCTAATTTTAAAATAATAAATATATTATTTTATTTTATAATATTAATAAAATAATTATTTTATTATTTTATTATATAATATTAATATTATAATATAATAATAATAAGTATACTCAATACCTATTCAAACGATTTAATTTTACAGTTTATAATTTGAAATAAAGTCAATTTACAATCCAAACTAACGTTTTTAAAATATTAATTTAGAGATCAATTCAAAATTTCTTAAACTAATTCAAACTAATTCAATTAAATGATATTAATTAGTCATTTTGAATTTTTTTCACTTCTATATAAATAGCAAATAGGATATATAAAAAAAAATATTGTTAAATTCGTATTAATATTTAAAAGAAAAAATAGAATGTGTTCTAAAAATTTTGTATAATTTTGGTGTAATTTTTCAAAATTAAGTGTATTTTTTTTATATGTATTTCTAAGATTTGGATATAAATTCTTACGAGTGTAAAATATTCGCGAAATACAACTTGAAAAATAAATGTTATAAGTGAGACTTGGGTGATAAAAAATATTAAAAGAATTATTATAATAATTTTTGGGTAAAGGATATTTGGATCCTAAAATATGATAAAAAAAAGTATTTTAGCATATTAATTTAAAAAATACTTAGTTTTTCTCAACTTATTCATAGTTTTCTTATTTTAAATATTTTTCAATACTTCATCATGAAACCTAATTTTATTGTTATGTAAATCACAAAATTTAGAATGAGATGAGAATAATTAAAATAAAATTAATTGCATTAAAAAATGTCTAAAATAAAAAAATAAATAAACAGAAGTGAATATAAATATTTTTTAATTCAGTAAATTAAAATGTCTTTTAAAATAAACCTTAGAGATTTATAGGTCTTTATTCTTTAATTTTTTGTATAATAAATTTTTGTTGTTAGTCTTTTGCGTTTGTATTTTTACTGCAATGAAAAAAATCACTTAATATAAACATCACACAATTGATGATACCCTTTCTTTCTTTCTTTCTTCTTCTTTTTCTTCTTCTTCCTTTTTTTTTTTTTTTTTTTTTTAATATATATCCTTATGTATCTTACTTGTTTTATATATTTTTCTTAGAAATTTTGATCTGGAAAAATTATCAACACCTCATTCAAAAAGAAAAAGAAGAAGGCATAAAGATTCCCCCATCAAAATATATAAATAAACATATAGATTAATCAAATAGAAAACGAAGATTATTAAAGCACAAAATAATAATATATGACATAAATTATCATGGTAATGAAATATAATAACTATACAAATGTTATCTTTTATGTTATTCCCATATATTATTGTAAGTTTTATACCGAATAAAGTACAAATATTTTGATTATAATAAAAAACTATATATTAATTAATATGGGCTAATAGACTCCAAAGTTGACTATACAAGACCATGAAGTCAAATAATTAATACTATTCATTGCCAACCACCTGTCCTATAGTTGATGAAACTCAAATTCTTAAGGGCCATAAATTAAATAAAAATATCTGACCTTTGAAGTCATCTTATAGAACAAGTAAAGGAAAATTGAAAGGAAAAAAAAATAAAAAAAAATGAGAGAATTAATGTATGTGATTGTATGGTCCAATTGATTGGTCAAAAAAGTGAGGCTATATATCTCGAATACCTTAAGATCAAGCAACTTTTGAATGATCATAATTAAAGGCGAATAAGAAATATTTAGTGTCATTAATTTTTATTTAGTTTTAAATTAAAATTATAATAAGTGTTTATTAACTCATTTTTTGATAAAATTTATTTTTTTTAAATTAATATTAAATATTTTAACTTTTATTTTATAGTAATTATAAAAATACAATAATACATTAATATTAAACCTGCCTTTTATTTATTTTCTAATACGAACTTGTATAAGATTTTACAAAAGAAATGGGCTCCGTTTGTTTGTTTGGATTGATTCTCATTATCCAAATTTGGTCATGATATGTATGATGCGAGGCTATGAGCATGTAACACATGTGGATAAAGGAGGTACAAATTTGGTTAATTTATAGGATTAAAACTTGAATTTGATTAGATTCTTCCATTATCAATCGAGAATCTATACTAGGATCATTGTGAATTAACTACATAATTGGAAATTAGAAATTAAATATCAATAAAATGCAAAAAAAAAAAAAAAAAAAAAAAGAGAAAATGGGAAATTTTAAAATTTTTTCTAATTTAAAACTAGTCAAATTTTAAAAAGAAAAAATTGGAACAGAGGTTGAACAGTTCAAGGACGATATTTTACAAACTTTACCCAATATTTGTCAGTAAGAAAGAGAATTAATTGGGGGCAAAATTAAAGTTCTACCATGTACAAAATTCTCCATTCGCATACCATGTTAAAAGAAAAACTAAATCTATGCTATCATCGTCGTAATCATCATCTTCTTTATCAATAGGAACATTCCATTCTGTGACCTCTGTCCCTCAGAATTCCATTGTACAAAGCAGCACGATTTGCAGGCATTCCTGGAATTTCATTTCTGCATATTCTGTCCACTTTCTTTGTAAATTTCTTGTTCATTTCTTTCCTGTAAGCTTCTCCATTTCCAGATGGGTCCTTCACATTCTCTGCAAAATGCACCCTCTTCTTCTTCCTTTGTCTCTTCTTTTCCTCTACAGAAACAAAAATTCTCAGAAAACAGGAGCCAAGAAAGTAGTTTAAATTTTCGGGGAAAACAAAGAAGAAATAAAATTAAGTACCTGAATACAAACAAGAACGCAGAGTTTGTTGGTTGGGCTCCTTGGAATCCTGAGTTTGATAGGAAGAATCATTTTTTGTCTTGGAAAAAGCAAGAAAGAGGACAGTGCTTGAAACCACCATGGCAGTTGCTAACACAACAACTTGAGAGTTCATCATACATAGAAGGAGAAAACACTGAACAGAACTTGTTTGAAGAAGAAGAGGAAGGAGAAGACTGGGTATGAATTTATATATGTACAGTAATGTGAACTGGACGTGGGAATATGGATTTCTCGGGTGCTTTAGAGAAGAGAAAAGGAAAGGGAGTGTTTGTTTTCGGATTTTTTCCTTTTTTTTTTTTTTTTTTGTTCTTTTTAGTCGTAGTCGTTGTTGTTGTTAGTGCACCACACGGAAAAGCTAAAGATAGAATAGCGCTTTCGGGGAAAGTCAGTGGTCAAAGAAGAGAGTCTGGTTCTAGAAAATGGGAATTTAGTCGAGCCTTGTGTTGATTGTGTGTGGAAAACGGTAAGAATTGATTGGACTCGAAAGCCAATCGTTGATCTGTTTGGCTAAGTTTATTGTATATAAATATTCTTTTTTTTTTTTTTTCAAATGCAAGTAACCATATATAAAATTATATTTCTAATTTCTACTACAACTTTATTTATGTGTATTCAATCAAATTTATATATGTATAAAGATTAATAATTATGATATATGTGTAAGGATTAATAATTATGATAATAAGAGAATAATTTTTGTAGTGAGATTTATTCTTAGGTAGAATAATTTTTTTATCAAACAATCAATCATGCTATATGCAACAATTTTTTTCTTATTTTTTAATTATTAAAAGAATTTAAGTAAAACGAGTATACTGATTATTAGGTTATTTATATGCCTATTAATAAAATTTTGTTATATGTGAGAAATTTAATATTTAAAAAGTAAATTTTAAAAATCATTTTTTTTTATCCGACTCAAATTCCCCAAAATTCGATCCACCTGTGCCATCACTACTACTTGCATTAGCATCATCACCACCGACTGCAGAAGCTGAAAAAAAAAAAAAAAAGTTGGATACTCTATCCACTAAAAAAATGATAAAAAGATAATAATTGGAAATTGGAAATATCTGAGTGGTTCATCAGAATACTTAAAAAGAGACAATCACACTGGATATAATCGTATCTTCACATGAAATTTCATCGCGGAGTAACAGCCGAATACAATATGGACCCCATATGCAAAAGGTCAGTCGCCACATATGCAAGCAATCATGTAGAGTCAGACATTACATGATTTTGTTCCCACTACACGTGTCCTACTAAAAATAACCCCTCGCAGAGCGGTACGCTACTTGTGTATACCAAGTTCGCCACGTGAGTGACACACGTGCTGACTCCTAATTTTCAGGCTCTTGAATATTCTAAATTTTTGATGTGGTTCCCGTTGTTCAACAACTCAATGAAACCAACTTCATCTTGGCTTGCATTCATGCTAAAAATTGACAAATTCAAAAATTTCACCTAATTTTGATCATTGATATTAATTTAGAAAATTGAAAAAAATTATTTAAAATACTTCTTTTTTGGTCTTGTAGTTTTCAAATAAAAAAAATGAAATTTTCTTTTTATAATATTAATGATCATATTTGTGATAAAAATTTATTAAGTGATATTTGTTTAGTAAAATAGTTATTTCATATTGTTTAATTTATCCACATACTTCTAACTGTTTTATACAGGTGTTGATATTTTTACCTTACTTTTTTTCTTTTTGTCTCACTCCATTAATATCATCAACACCTATAAAAATTTAAAATTATAATATTTTATAAATTGATTTATATAATATTGAAAATAATTTTATAAAATTAAAATATTTTTTATAATATAAATTTTAAATAAAATTAAATTATGACTTTATGTTTAAAATTTTTTTAATATAATTATAGTATTTGAATATTTATTAAAATTTTTATAATAAATTATAAAAAGTAATACAAATTTTTATTTTATTGTTTGAATATCTTTTATTATATATTTCTAATACTTATTTTACGACATTATACGCACTAAATATATTATTTAAATTAAAAAATAATTAAGGTGAGTAAAAAATACTTACATGGTATAATTTATTTTTAAAATTAATATAGGTAATAATTTAATTAAAATTTATTTCTTTTTAATTATTTATAAAGTATACTCTTTTAATTATTAAATAAATTAATAAGTGAATAATTAAAAAAAATCACTATCCTATATTTAAAAAGGAAAATTCTATTTATATTATTTTAAAAATAATACGATAAAAGTATTAAAAATTGGGCTATAAATAATTATTGATAAATTAATTTGCTCAAAGAATTATATATAAAAAATATGAAAAAACATAAAATATTATAATTTCAAAATTTTAATGATTATTAGTGAAATTAGTGAGATGCTATTGAAAAAAATGGGTGAAAAGTTTTTGAATTAAAAACAAAATTAGAGCCCCAAGCCCACATGATCAAATACAAATCTACAAACCAAGCCCCAAAAAATGCAAGCCCAGATGGCCATTGTTTCCTTTTTTTTCATTTGAGTAACCTTGGACCACGTTAAATATCAATAAGATCCTGTGTTATTTGTGATTGCAGGTTCCGCCTCATCTCCGGCAGATGGACCAAGCATTTCTAAAATCCGCTATAAATGTAACAATTAACAACATCACAATTTCGAAGCAGGTAAAACACAATGGACTCGATTAACACAACTCAAATGTTTACACCAGTCAACTATCAAAATCACACAACTTTACATCTCTGTAAAATCCTGATACGAACAACACCCGAGCAGAAAAGCAACCACATCTCCAAGTTCTAACACCACATGATTTATTGCTATGCTACCGCAGACAGTAGTTTCAAACTAGGATCAAAGTAAGAAAGTTGATTATTTAAGAAACAGAGGTGGCGACGGAAATTAAGTGGTAAGGATTGGAGGCATGTAATCTGATTTATTACCGAGAACGTGGGCCTTGGTGTCAGGGAAGAACTCGGAACCAGGCAGCTCTGTGACACTACCTTCACTGTCAACAGCAATGGGGTAGCGAAGCAAGTGACCTGGCAAGTCATGCTCAAGAGACTCATTAGAATACAGGTCCCAATACCTATCAGCAATCTGGTTGACCTTATGAATACATTCAACACTTTCTGGCTGGAGGAAGGTGTCATCGAGCATGCCCATGTGCTCATACCACAGGGACATACGGAAGCCATGGATCTGACCACGTGCAGGAACCCTGGTTGACAAATGAGAGGGTTGGTAGCCTCCCATGGCGATCTCAGAGTCCCTGGCACCATCCATGGAACGCTGGTTGATGTTGGCAGATCCGATAATAATGTATTCGTCATCAACTGCAAAAGCAAGGGTATTAACCATATGTCGTACAAATATGCCGACAAGGCAAAAGAGAAATATCTTTTGATGTAAACAGACTCTTCTCTTTTTTGAAGTGTAACTAGATAAGAAAAACAGTGAATTCTCCGTATTTATCGATCAGCTACTTTGGAAAAGAAAAATAATCAAAAGACCATTCCGTGTCTAATAAAGCAACTTACCAATCATCATCTTGGTATGAACATAGATCATGAACCGCCGAGCTTCCTGAGCTCTAATGTAGTCTGAATCAGGTTCTGGCCTTTCTGAAGGTTCATATTCTCCACTCCTCTTCACCTCCCGATTCCCGAGGCAAAAGAAAGTCAAATAGTTTCGGGGATCCTCCTCAATACCCTTTGCTCTGAGAGCCTGGACAACATCCTTGTACATCATGTCCATTGTCCTTCTCTGCCAATCTAATATAGCCTGAACTGAACCCGACTCTGGGATCCCCTCAGGCCACATTGGGACAACAACATAGACAGTGAATCTCTCCCCAGCCTCAATCTTACTAACAATCTTAAGCGAGAGCTCCTTTGGAATTAGATGCAAAGCATTAATTTCCTCAGGCTTAATGTTGTCAGCACTCCAAGCATATGAGCTTCCAAGAAAATACTGATTTTCAATGTAGATGAAATTTTTTGCACGTCGAATAGCATGAATATAAGCATCCTGAATGCTTCGGTCGATGATATTATCCTTTCCACTGACAAGCCCAGCTCGGGCTGCATCTTCAGGTGTCTCTGGGAAGCCAAAAGCAGCTCCACCATCAATGGATCTAAACAACTGCACGTTCCATGTGTCATGATCATCTGGGAACATCACTGGAGACGGAGGAATAATGATGTCTCCAAGTTCTCTCAGATGGACAAGTAAATCCTTCCCACCCTGCTTCCTCCATCTCTGCTCAAAATTAAATAAGACATCCCAAGCAATGGGACCCTCAAGGCGGGAGTGGATGTCATGCCAAGGTTCCCTTGGACCACCTTTTGTAATTGAAGCACCAGCGAAGTTTGGCTGATGGAAATCATCATGGTGTGTTGAGTCTAATGTCCTGAAAAGAGAATGGAAGGGGGTATCATACCTCCCATCACAAAGATCAATACCTCCAACAAAACTCACAATTCTCCTCCTTTCTGTATCTCCATTGGGCATTGCGCTATCCACAACCACAATCTTTTGGTGATGAGTGAACATGGTGGAGATTTGCATATCCTGAATAATGCTACCACCATCATCAGGATTACGAGGGCACAAAACGCAGTGCACATCAGTACCATTGAAAAAATTAGCAGTTTCTTCATCATGAGTGGCCATCAAGCCATCCTTCTTAAGTAAACCAACAGAGGTTCTATCATCCCAAACGAGTATACAAACCCGAATACCTTCACTTGCCCTTTTCTTAAGCAGCTCTCCGAGTGTGATGTCTCCACCAGGCTTTGGCCTCCTCGTGTCCCTTACCAAGGAAATTTCCGTATACACAGACCATCCAGTGATGTAAATCAAATGCTTTGCATTGGTGATTGCATCAAAAATGTCTTCCCAGCATCTGTGGGCATCATAATACTTGCCTCCAGCAAGAGGAATTTTAGGAACAAATTTATCTGGAACATGAGCATCTTGGTAAAGAGAAACCTTGCATCCTCTTCTCTGAGAGAAAAATGTAAATGGTACCCCGGGATATTTAGCACTCCTGATGCCCCGAGACCAGTTAGGATCTTTAGTTACTTCAAAGTATTGAAGTTTCACATGAACCTTTGAGCCTGAATCTAAAGGGTTTTTATCTTCATCTAAGATCTCAATCCATTTATCAACTTCTTCCCCATCTAAAATTTCTTGAACAGGTACATAAGCCCTCCCAATTAAAGTTGCTCCAATGGGATTGTCATCCTTGATAGTGAAAATGACATTGGAAGCCAAATGAGCACAGTATATGTGAAAAGACTCATACCACCTAGGATTGGAAGCCTCATTTTCCAATATTCTGGTCCTCCCAACTCTAGCCTTTTCCAAGTCAATAGATGCATAGAGTCTGCTAACTCCTTTACCAAGACCAATAAGCTGCAAAAAGAATCACCAATTAGAAACAGAAGGCAAATAAATGAGATGAACAAAGATTGCATAATTAAGCACTTCATAACAATGATGAATGGTAAATTGTAGCCCATGATGTGCCTGCAAATTCTACGTTAAG
Source organism: Trichilia hirta (assembly GCA_035221805.1). Classification (NCBI taxonomy): domain Eukaryota; kingdom Viridiplantae; phylum Streptophyta; class Magnoliopsida; order Sapindales; family Meliaceae; genus Trichilia; species Trichilia hirta. Next base: position 19,290 of record JAWDEX010129165.1, read on the forward strand.
TTAGCTCAATTTGTTCAAGCCCTCAATACTTAGAAGTTCTAGTCTACATTGGGGTTAGAAATTAATTCAGAAATCTTCTGTTTGAAAAAGGAGATATAACTTCAGTTCGTATTTAACAGCAGAAAGGAATGCCCAAAATCAATTGTGTCAACTATTTCATCCAGTAAGATTTAAGGGCGTTATCAATAATACTTAGAAAAACTGAAACAAAAGTATTCTATGACAATATGCAAACGTTTTCATAACCATTTAAAAATGTTACAATTGTAATAAGGGAATAAAGAAAATAACATAAAAGTCCATATTTGAAGGCATTCCACTGGAGACAAACTGTCACCAGTTATTTATATAAGGATAAATCTGAGATTATCTGTAAGGCAATAAATCGTATTAAAAACAAAGGAAAAGATAAAAGAACTGGCTACATTATGTTTCTGAAAGGTTAAACTGCAAAATGCCCTTAAATGAAGACCAAAGTATTCTCACAATACAAAGTTTCATGAAGCAAAAAAAGCTATTTAAGTACAAATCGGCCACTACATTAATAAAAAAGAGAAGAAACCAGTTTACATGTTCAAAATAATTAACCACAGAGGTCATCTTGATATTCAAACACTAATCAGAGAAAATATTTGGAACTAAACGTCCCAGAAAACTGGAATTGGTCAATTAGAAGGAAACAGAGAAATCATTACTACTCATATTTAATTTAAGCATAGATCAATTCAATGGGGTGAGAACCATAAGATCTGCCGACTCCAAAGCTCATATATTCAGACAGTGAAATGATTTTTGACAATGAAGATAGCAGATAAACTTCAAACATACTTATATTTTGATTTATACTAGAATTAACTATCAAATCTGTCCAATTAGCACTGGCAAATCAAATCAGCTTTAACCAGACCGATTAGCGGTGCATATCATATTGACATATAAATTTTCACAATTACAGACACACAACAAGAGATCACTTCGGCGACTCATTTAGTTCACTCAACTTTTATTTTATTCCTTTTCCAATTGATCACGACACCCATCAGTCAATTATCTACTAAATCTTGAAAGAGGCCAAAAGAAGCAATGATTACAAAGAAGGCATCAAAAAGTAAATTACAATAAAAAATAAAGATCCAAATAAAGGAAAAAGAAAATACTCAGATCACCATAAAAAAAAATGCGTGTGAGACAAAGAAATTATAAGATCAAACAATATACCTTACGGAAAAAGTGGCCTCCACCACTAGAATCAAGGTGATCCACTTCATAGATCGTAACATGTAAAGTCCCATGTAGCAGAATCTGCGCCATTTTTCACCTGTAACAATCACAGAAATACAAAACTCAGTATCTAAAAAAAATACAAAAGATCCCCGTTTTTCGTTTACTTCCAAATGGGTAAATCAAATCACACTTCTGAGAAACATTTCGGCAAAAAAAAACACGATCACCAGATGAAGAAACTAGATTACACGATAATTAGCCAGAATGTAAGAATCAGATGATGAAAAAACAGATATAAAAGATTAAAATAAAAAAAACTAACTTTGAGTGAATGAGATATGGAAAAATCTAAGTTGCTCTGAGAGGTGAAGAATTCAGGATCTGATCGGCTGTCCAGCAGTGGATATATATAGCACGCCGAATGTGAACCACACCGAAAGTAAAAGTAAATAGCGGAGGAAGATCTTCAGTGCTACTTGGGGGTGGCAATGACTATTCAGTAGTATTTATTATTTCTGTGATGAAAGTTTGTTTAATTCTTGTATGGCTCTCCATTTTTATATATTTTCAATTATACCACTAATTTTTCACCACATTTCACATGAATCTAAAGTCACCACTATTAAATTTTCACCTCTTTTTATTTGCAGTACTATATTTTATTTTTAATTATTAAATTATGCTTAAAACATGATATAATTAAATCAAAATCATTTAAAATTGGTTCTTATGTTGTAAATTAACTATTTTTAATAAATAAAAAATATAATAACACTAAAATTCTATTGATATGTGAAATTTGTGAATGATTGCCATTATTGAGTTCAATTTGATTTTATTGATCATTTAAAAAAAAATAGAATGACTTCCATTTTTTTTAAATGAATCCAATATTAAGTGGGAATAAGTTCTAGAAGTTTGATTAAATTAAATATAGATTAAATGCTAGATTAATTTAAACTTACCATAACTTTGCTTGAACGAGTTTAAGGTAAATTTTAGGTAAAATATTGGACTTCATGGCAATCATATCGATTTATTGGTAAATGATAATTAAAAATATGTGTCATGCATGTGATAACAACTCATTGTTGCAGTAAAGTTTATATAAAAATATTGATAAATTAGTTGTAATTAAAAAAAAAAAAATTAATTTTTATTTAATCAAAAGTGTCATGATAGCATAAATGTCATTTAGTAAAGTCAATATTTTATTTAATATTACAATGTTTATAATCTATTGATATTATAATCGAAATTCTTTGTTAGATTAAACAATTTTTACTCTCTCAAAATTATTTTCGAGCGAAAATTTACCTTATAAATGTGATGGTTTGAACTCGTGCGAAAAGTGATTTTCTAAAGTAAAGAAACATAGTGAAAAATTCATAAAGAATAGGGACTTTACACAAAAGTTAATATCTTGAAAACGATATTATTATTTCACATGGTTGCGGCAAATCACAATCCCAACGACATTTTAATAGGGAGTAAAATATCATTTCTCCCCTACTTTTTGAACTAATATTTTGTTTTTCTAAAATTATTTAATATTTTTTATTTTAAATTTTTTCCTTAAAAATTTTGATTTAAATCAAACTAAACTTTATAATTTATGGAGGCAAATTGAAAAGTGAGAAATATCGAATAATTTTTAAAAATATAAGAAAATAGTAATTTATTAAACCGAAAAAAAAGAGAAAATAATAGTTTACTCTTGATAAATATAATTTGCACACAATACTTAGCACTAACGAATCAAATCGTGAGTTGTATTTTTTATGGCATTTTTTTTTTTATAAAGTGAATTAAAAGATGAATTGTCAATTCAAATATCTTAAAATTTAATTTTTTTATTTACATAAAACTATCTATAAATTGTGTTTTATAAGGTGAACAATGTCTTTTCATTAAATTATTTTTGTATTTGAATTTTTAAAATAAAAATAGTTATTTATTCAATCAAAGTTAGTTTAAAGTTTAATTAGAAAATGATACTAGATTATGATAATCAACGTTTTTTTTTCTTTTTTTTTTTGTAAATATATAAAGTTATTTTTGTTAATGAGAAAATTTAAAATATCAGTATATTATAAAATACTTGAGTAGTTTCCCTTTTAATACTGCATTTTACTTTTCTTTTCTTTTTAATTTAGGTTAGTTAATTAAAACAAGTATAATTTAATTCACAAATTAATGAAAAGTAAAAAGAAAAAAATTTAAACATAGTGATGTTTTAATTAGAGAGATATTATTTTGGTAAATGTAAGATTCATATAAATTTTTTTTTAATTTTATTTATTGAAAAAATAGAAAATATAATTTCATTGCTCTTTTAGAAGAAAATGGAGAATTTGATAGGACAGGTTTACAAAAGTGAAAACGTGGGATTTGTTCAGAATTCTTTTTTTCTTTTTTGTCTTTTAAATGTGGGTATAAGTGTAATAAAATGCATTTTGTACGTTATATAATAATTTTCCTGTTTGATAACAAAACATAATATTTTTCTATAAATTGATTTATGAAATGATATTTAAATTAAAAATATTGTGACATTATTTTTAACATTTGAAAATTATTAAAAAATAAGAATTATAACAAAAAAGAATTAAAAAAATAGGCATCACCCTATGAATAATATCCATAAATTAAATTCTATCCCAATAAAATTTAAAATAATTAAAGCTTAGAGATTCCTTATTAACAACATCATTAGTTGTGGTAAATTGAATAGTTTTTTAATGTAAATTTAAGATTTATGGATAATGGGAGTATAATTTGAGATTTTCAAAAATTTATGGATCGGTTTGAAGTTAATCCCAAAGGAAATTCAATCTAGAATACAAAAAGGGCGTCATTAGGTGTAATGATGTAAGAGTGACACGTGTGAATCTGAGATATTATTTTATTATTATTATTTTAGTAAATTACTTGGACCCACAATTGTTTGATTTATGAGATAACAAAGATATTAAAATTGCAACGTGGGAGCCCATTGATTGAGGAGAACTTCTTCCGTTCCAGTTTTCTTCCAGAAGAAGGGAAAAATTTTCCAATTATAAAATAATTTCATAGGAGTACCGTACCGCTTACACGTTCATCAAACGTTAAATACGCGATTGCCAATTCAAAACGGTAGGATGGGGATCGTTGAAAGTGTTAATTTAACAATCATCCATTTTTACTTGATGTATTTTAACAATTATTTCTTAAAATTTCAATTTTCTTTTTTTGTATAAAATTCAAAATTCAATGAAAATTTTGTTAAACAATAATTTTGAGGTATTAATTATATATAATTGATAAAAAATAATAATCACCCATTTTTTGTGTTTTTATTAAATAAAAAAAATAAAAAGGTTAAAAACCCCTTCATCGCGTTTTATCCGCGTGGCTGACAAGAAGATTGCCGACGACCAGTGATGGGCATTGATAATTGATCAGATGGTAGAGATGAGAGCATATGTCAAATCAAGTACATTTGAGATAATAAAGAATGGGATAAGGATGGCCCACCTTATAGAGTTTGTACATAATTACACGACCTACCTCACGAGTCACAAATCGCAGGTCCATCCCATTTCTTTGTCTTTTCGCCACATTGTGAGATCTCAGAATTCGTTGGAAAATGCAAAATTTTTCAAACCAAAGGATTTGTATGCAAAAGTACGATGTGCAAATTATTTCATAAAGAAAATCTAATATAAAATCAAAATGCGTTAGGATTTGCATGTTATTTTTTTAATATAAAATATAATGTTAATTATAATAATTGTTCACGTAAAAAATATTTTAATATTAAATAATATTTTTAAATATTATTTACTATTAATTATTTTTAAAGTAATCTTGAGCATTGTAATTATCGACATAGTACACGTCATTTGATTTTAATATTTTAATGTATATATTATATTAAATTAATTTCGTTCAATTTTTTAATCTATAACTTTAAAACTTATCAATTATAGCAAATATTATAAAATTTAAAATATGAAATTTAATATTTATAAAAAAAAAAATACATAAAATATTTTAAAAGTCACACTTTTTACGATATTAATTTAAGCGTGGACTTTAAGTCGAAGTATGAGATTCTTATTTTAGGCTTGTAGTGTTGGATGGACTGGATAAGTAGGTGGGCTTAGAATTTAGTTTTTTAAATGGGCTTTTTAATTCCAAGAGAAAAATAGAATAATAGAATAATGTAGTATGTAATAAATTTGATAATTGGAATTTTTTTTAGAAATTTAGAAAAATGTGTTAACTTTTATAATAATTAAATTATGCAGAATACACACACACACATATGCTATTCACATTTTTAAATAAAGCAACGTGTGTTAAAGGGGTTTTGTTGGATTATTATAAATTATAATTTTTTAAAAATAAAATTATACTTATTATTTTTATACACCTTAATATAACTCCTAG
>JAWDEX010129273.1:0-13773 GCA_035221805.1 Trichilia hirta
AAGTATAGAAAATATTACCTGGGATAGAATTTTTACACAATAAAAATCTGCAGAAAATATATTAAGCATATACAAAATTACAGAGGACAAAATTGAGTTATGACAATGCATAATTGACAAATACTTAACACAACATTGAGATTGAGTGTTTATTTTAAAAATTAGTTTGATAAAAGTTGTGTTTTGAAATCATAAATATAAGGACTTGAACGAAATTAAGAGTTAACTTTATTTATAAATAGACTTAAATAACATTTTTTGTAAGTGGACTGCAATGATAGTTTTATTTATAATTAGATTTAAATGACATTTTTTATAATTGAATTTCAATGATATTTTCTAAACTAAGGTAGGAAGAAGTAAAGCATTGATCCTTTAGGTGCAAGTATTGACACTCTCAATTAAAAGGACAAAGGTGTTGATACTTTATTAAAAAAGTATCTATTAGATTCATTTTATAATTTCTTTTCAACTCTCTAGAATTTTGCACATATTAGTATTAAAAACCATAGACTTGAAAGTGTTAATATTTTCTTTAAGAGTTTTAATCCAATTAATTTCGTAATTTCTTTACAACTCTTTAAAATTCTACGTGTATTAAATTTATAAGCTAAAGTATCAATGCTTATCTTAAAAGTATTGATACTTGTATAACAGTATTGACATTCTTAGTAAAAGTTATCAATACATAATTTTTAAGTTAATATCTAGGCAAAAGTTTTAATACAATTTATAAAGGTATCGATACTTTTGGAGAACTTAGAGAACATATAGATTCTCTTCTCAAAAAGTATTGATTTTGATGCTGATTTTATAGAAATGACTAGATATTTTTAGGGTAATTTAGTCATTTCACTACTTATATATAGCCTGAAACTTCTCCAATTTTCTGGATCCTTTTTATTTTTGATAGTCTTCTTCTCCCTTTCTCTTCTCTCCTATTTTCTCCAAAATCTTCTTCATCCAATCTCTCGGAAATCTCTTCCCCTTTTTTTTTTTTTTTTTTTATTTCTTACTCAAATCAATACAAACTCATCAATCTTGATCTTTCACAATAATTAATTCCAAAGATTTGATAAGAAATAGCCTAGAAAAAAATTTAGGATTTGAATTAAGTTGAGGATTTTTGCATTTCAATGACTTTAGGAGATTGCTAGTATATTATTAAGTTGGGGTAAGCCTCTTATATGTAATGAGATTTGATCTATAATTTATTCATGATTTATAAAATGGGATTCATTGTTCAAACTTAAATTTGTGAATAAGAAAATAGTGAGTTATAATTTAAGATGAGACGTAATTGATGAATGTTTTCATAAAGAGGGCTATGCAATTTTATTGATAAAAATTGGTTGAGTGGCTAATATTAGATTTAATTTCAATGTTTATGTGTCAACTTAAAAAATATGATTTAGTAAGCATGGGCATCTTATATAGAAAGCATTAATAGTAGTCAAGTTTGTGAATTGACGTAGTTATTCATATGTACATAGTTAGCACTGATAATTTAAGGGAGAAGCCTATTTAATGGGAGGACCATTAGGAAGGGCCTATCCGCCTGCGCTATTTTATTTATTTTTAAACATTTTGTTTAAGTTTAATATTTTATAAACTAAACTATTGTTTTATATATTATTGTTATTAATAATTATAAATTAGCCTATGGCACATTAGATATGTTACGAGGCCTTAGTAGGCAATGATGATTTTTAAAATGATTATATTGATTTATATTATTGATAGCATATGTGTTATAATTTGTGATGATTATTTTTTTGTGCTATGACCTGTGGGTCAGTAGTGCTGATATGGCTAGTAGACTAGTATTGGTATATTATTGTAGTTATTGAAAAATAGCCTACTTAAAAAAAATTTTCATTTCAAGAAATAAAGTGGTGGAAAGACAAAATCAGTTGCTTAGAATTCTTGTTTTCATGCTACTCTAACAGTCTTAAGATTTCCTTAGCATCGGCTAAATCAAAAACTGAAGTGAGTGTATAGATATAAGCAACTTCTTCTTTAGGATTATGAAATTTTAGCGTCGGCTAAATCAAAAACTGAAGTGAGTGTATAGATATAAGCAACTTCTTCTTTAGGATTATGAAATTTTCGATTCTTTACTTCATTTTCCATTTTTTTTTTCTTGTTTTGGTAAGGAAATAGAAACTCAGTAGAAAATTTTATAGGCGTACATTGTGTATTTGGGAGAGAAACAGCATGAAGATCCATTAATCACCAAAAAATCTCCCCACAAAATGCTATCAATTGTTCTTGGAAGGTATAGCTTTATTATAACTGTCAAATTTTAAGTGGATAAATATCACAAGCTTTCATTATTTTTAACACAGTAAAAAAGCAGCAAAGAGTTCCATTTTACATAGCAACAAACATGGTTTTTTAGGATTTGTTGCTAGGCTAATTAAAGCTTAGACAGAAAAGATAACAGATATATAAATATGTCATGTTTTTTAGTTCTTTCAGTTCATAATTAAAATGTTTCCATCATTAAATTTGCAAAGATTCCTAGTGTTCTCGAAGTATTTCCAAATGAAATTCCAAGTCAAAAACAACCAGAATCTGGGATTTCTTGGGGATTAATTATCCTTCGTCCTACTATCTGTCAATAGAGGGCAACATGGATAGAAGAATTATTATTGGAGTTAGAGGTGGCAAATGAAAAAGAAAAAAGGCTCAGCATGGCTAGTGAGGCACGGCCCATACAGGTTGCTGTTGTATGGGGTAGGGCTCACAGGTTAGGCTAGGCTAGGTCCAATAGTAGTTTCTTTGATAAAAGCAGGAGGGGTACTTGGACTCATATTTGCACAGCCTAATGCTGATATCTTTAGCCATTGCAAATTGATTACCTGCTTTAAGTTGACTTTGAAGTAGGCACACAAATACTCACCTACACTTAAAAAGCAGGGTAATAAAGATGGTGAGAAGAAGAGAAAAGGTTCTGGTTTAGAAATTGAATGAAATTCACTTTGTTTATTTCATGTATGTAGTTCTCCAACTGCAAAGTTGGGTCTTCCCAAGACTGCTATCGATGATTTGGCATCTCTACGAGTTGCATCTTTTTCGTCTAGAGGACCTAGTTCTCTAACCCCATCTGTGTTAAAGGTATGACTGCGATGAGTAAAGTTTCACTATCTCCTTATGGCACAAAAATGGCAGTTGAGCCTCAGGTTTTGAGTTTCAACAAGACGAACCAAATTTTGTCCTTTCAAGTTACCCTCTCGGCTGAACAATTTCGGGGAGAATACACATTTGGGAGTCTAGCTTCGACGGATGGAGAGCATTTTGTTAGGAGTCCCATAGCCATTCGTGCTGTTAAATTTGGTTCATATTACGGGGCTTAAGATATGGCCAATTAGTGCAATTGAACAAACTTGGAACTATTGTTGTTGAAATCGAATAAACTTGGTTCACATTTACGAGGTTTAAGATATGGTCGACTATTTCAATCCACTAAACTGACAACTTCAATTGAAATCCACTTATTGGTAGTCTATTCAACTAAATTTATATTTGGTATTTTAATGTGATTATTTTTAAGTGGTAATTATTACAAAAAGAAAATTCTAAATACTAAATATTAATATAAAAATATAAAATTCTACTAAAAATTTATCAAACATTATTTTTGTTCATTTTTAAAGCATAATAAAAATAATAATATTTTAAAAAAGATATAATAATTTTTTTGTAATGAGTGTTTTGTTTTGTGTTAATTATTTTAAGGTAAATGACATATACTTCCCCTCCATTTAATGAACTGACACATTAATTCCCTTAATTTGAAAAACATACATAAATTTGGTTCATATTATGAGGTCTAAGATGTGGCCAATTATTGCAATTGAATAAACATGGAACTTCGTAATTTTGGTTAAAAATGAATAAACTTGGTTCATAATATGAGGTTTAAGATGTGGCCAATTATTTCAATAGAATACTTCAATTGAAATCCACTTATTTTTAGACTATTCAACTAATACTGTGATGACTTTCAATTTGTAATTATTATAAGAAAAAAATTTTTAAATATTAAATAATAATATAAAAATAAACAAATTTCACTAAAAGTTTATTAAACTTTATTTTACTTTACTTTTAAAGCTTAATAAGAATAACACTATTTTAAAAAAGATATAATAATTTTTTAATGAACATTTGGTTCATCAATGTTAATTATTTTTGTGTGAATGACATAGACGTCCCCTAGGTTTAACGAAATTAACATATTAATTCTTTTATTTGAAATATTGACATTCTAACTTTTTCAGTCCATTTATTCCGTTAAAAATATCGAATTCAAAAGTTTTACCCGTAAATCAGTAATTATACCCTTACAAAGATTAAATATTGAATGACCATTGGATTGACAAGAAAACTACTATAATGTCAAATTTGTCCTTAAATTTGTTGGTAATTAAAATTATTTTCATCATGTTTTGTCTATTTGAAAGAAAATAAAAAATTATTATCATTTATGGCTGTAATACCCCTAATTTAAAGCTAAGGGTACTTTTATCATTTTACTAAATTAAGAGTATTATTATTATTTTTAAAAATATATGTTCAGTTGCTATTATTGATTAAATAAAATTATATTAATATTTCTTTGGTGTTTCAATAAATTTTAAGTGAAATTGGATAAGTCCAAAATATTTCTTAAGGTATCATTTGTGCACTCAAACTTATGAACAAAATTTCTATTGATCTGGATGGACTATGGGCATATGGTTTGCCGCTATTAAAATGAGATAGAAATATAAGTCTATATAAAAAAACAGAAGTGAAATCGAACTCCGAATGAGTGAGAAATGGTGTCGGGAATAAAGAGAACTTGACAAATATTTTTTTATAAAGAGCGATTTTTTTTAAAGAGCTTGATTGATATTTATCATGCATCGATACATTTTTTAAATATATTAAAATTTGGGCCCAAAAATTTAATATTTTTCAATATTTTGAGAAAAGTATTGATATTTTGACAAGAAATGAGCCAAGTATTAATATTTTGAGCAAAAATATTGATATTTTTTACAAAAAATTATAAATTGACTAGTTTTTGACTACAAAAAACAAACATCTAACTTAGAAAAGGACTAATTTTCCTTCCTTTAATCCTTTTTCCTATATTTATTTTCATGTTTTGAAGGTAAAACAAGTCATTTCGTCATCCATTTATATTTTATAAATGAAATAGAAGCTAGATTCATCATTTTACTATCATTTTCTCTTTTGTCATAGTTACTCTTGTTGGTTTGTTTACAATGAATTCCCAATCCTTTTTCCTTCAATTTTTTTTTTATATTTTACCAATTAAACCCTCGTCTTTTACAATAAAACACTAATATTTAACATCCTCAACTTTTTATGAACCTGTATTATTCGATTTGAGTAAGATTAAAGTAAGAAACCAACGAAGGAAAAACCTAACGCTTGGAGATAAATTGGCAATTTTGTACTTCAATAATTTTCAATAATTTTAGAGAGATCAAAGGATATTAAAGGGTTGATGTAGGCTCTTTATAGTGTTTTAAAGTTTTGATTTGTAGTTATTCATCGTTTATGAAATGAGTTTTATTGTTCATATTAGATTTGTAAACAGTAATGGAAAGAAAGTTGGGATTTGGTTAGGTCATGAAATATATGAGTTAGAATGAGTTAATTAGAATTAGATTTTCATGAATTTATAAGTGTTATAACGTAACAAACATACGAGAAGATAGAAAAGTGTATTTATGAAACGGTAAATTGATGGTATAATGGAAACATGATGTATAGGTGTTAATATCATGTGGTGTAAATGGGATCAACTAGAGAAATAGTGAGAAAATGCTTATCCTTCCTCAAAATGTGAGTAGATCATCTAATTTTTTTTTTCATTCCAATAATTAATGTTTTATGAAAGAGTCAATGATATAAAAATGCTATATAGTTTTATGATTTTGATATATTTTACGAATGAGAAGTAAAAGTTAAGTTTTAGTTAAGTTTTCAAAATCCATGTACGTATACAAAATTTCTAAGCATTTTGAGTGTTTTTAAAATAATTTAGGTGCGAGTACTAGCAAATATGTTTTATTCACAACTTTGAAAGCTATGTACATATGTGTGTGCATGTATGTGCGCGTGCTCATAATACTGTAAAAGTACTTAGGAGTTAAAATGCATGTTAGTTCGATATGATTCAATAGCGCCTTATAAGTTAGAGTTAGTATATTCGTTAGAATGATAGAATTAGGAAAGTTCTATAAATTAGTTAAAGAATAGATGTTAACATGAGAGATAGTTACAAGTACTTGAGACAATACAAAGCTAGTTTTAGATTGGATAGAGAAATAGTACTATGTTGTACTTGTATTGATTAAGTAATAAAGGAGAGAAAGTGTAAGACTTCTTATGCTAAATAGAAGTAAGGAACTTGAGGGTATATGAGTGCGAATTAAGAGAAAATATGAAAAGAATGAATTGTGGCATACTAAGGAATCTAAGAGTGTTACAATATTTCAGTCAGTAAACAAAATACCTAAATTCTAAATATTCTGAGTTAGTAAACAAAATCTCAAAATACTATGAAACTTTAGCTTCAACAAAAATTCAAGGAAAAATTTTTGTAAGGTAAAAAAACTTGTAATACCCCTTATTTAAAGCCAAGTTTTTTTCTTTACTAACTCGAGAGCATTCTTGTCATTCTTAAGATTATATGTTCAGTGTTATTATTAGTTAAATAAAATTATATTAATATTTATTGGGTATTTTGATAGTTTTTGAGTAAAATGGGATAAGTTTGAGAAATTTTTTAAGGTATTATTTATGTACTCGAGCTTTGGAGCTAAATTCACATTATTTAGGATGGGCTATAGACATATAGTTTGTTTCTCCTGAAATAGGGTAGAAATGTCAGTGTATGGAAAGAAACAAAATTGAAATTGAATTTTGAATGAAGGAGAAATGGTGTCAAGAATAGAGAGGATTTGAATGATATTTTTAACAAAGAACGATATTTTTCACAAAGTTTGATTGATATTTGCCATGTATTGATACATTTTTGAAATGTATCGACATTCAAGCCTAAAATTTTAATATTTTGAGAAACGTATCGATACATTGTAATCAATAAACCAAGTATCAGTACTTTGAGTAAAAATATCGATAACTTTTTATAAAAAATCACATATCAATATATTTGTGACTATTTAAAACAAATATTTAACCTAAACAAAGACTAATTTGCCCTTTTTCAATGTTTTTTCTTTATTTTCTTATGTTTTCAAGGTTAAAGAAGTCATTTTCTCATCCATTTATGTTTTATAAAAGAAATAGAAGCTGGATTCATCATTTTACTCTCGTTTTCTCCTTTGCCATGGTTACTCCTCTGGGTATGTATATAGTGAACTCTTAATCCTTTTTCCTTCAATTTCTTTTATATTTTAAAGATTAAACCACCATCTCTTACTATAAAACACTAGGATTTGACACCCTCAACTCTTTGTGAACATGTATTATTTGATTTAAATAAGATTAAAGTAAGAAATCAGTGAAGGAGAAGCATAAAGCTTGGAGATAAATTAGGAATTTTGTACTTCAAGAATTTTAGTGAGATTAAAAGATATTATAGAGTTAAGATAGGCACTTTATATTATTTTAAATCTTTGATTTGTGGTTATTTATTGTTTATGGAATGAGTTTTATTATTCATATTAGATTTATAAATAGTAGTGGAAAGAAAGTTGGGATTTAGTTAGGTCATAAAATGTATGAGCTAGAATAAGTTAGTTAGAAGTAAATTTTTATGAATTTATAGTGTTATAACATTACAGATATATGAAGAGATAGAAAAGTATTTATGGGATGGTGGATTAATGGTATAATGGAAACATGACGTGTAGGTGTTGACATTATGTGGTGTGAGTCGGATCAACTAGAGGAATAGTGACGAAGTGCTTACCTTTCCTCAAAATGTCAGTGGAAATGCTTACCTTTCCTCAAAAATTTTTTTCATTTCATTAATTAATGTTTTTTGAAAGAGTTAATGATATAGAAATGCTATATAGTTTTATGATTTTGACATTTTTTATGAATGAAAAGTAAATGTTAAGTTTTAGTTATGTTTTTAAAATCCACGTACATATACAAAATTTCTAATCATTTTGAGAGTTTCAAAAAATAACAAAATTTTTAAGCATTTTGAGAGTTTTAAAAATATTTTAAGTGTGAGTACGAGTAAGTATGTTTTATTTACGACTTTGAAAGTTTTTTTTTTTTTTTTTTGTGTGTGTGTGTTTGTGTGTGTAATTTTTAATTATAAAATCTTTTTCTTAAAAATAATTCTAAATGTTCCCTGCATCACCCAAGCTCTAAGCAGAGGATAATGCCTTTTCCCCTTTCAAAAGAAAAATAAAAAGATAAGGCCAATAATTTTTCCCAAGTCAACATTGATGGCCAAAGGCAGGGGCCACTTAATCTTTGACATTGATCCTCGTGCGCGTACCTCTCTGTTTCTCAGTCCCTCTGCATTTTCTTCCCCGTCTTATAATCTTTTGATCTTTATATACCATCCATATAGGCCAGATTGAGTAATAAATTTTTGATCTTTTATATACCATCCATATAGGCCGGCGGGACCCCCACTACCACCGCCGCCATCTATCTCTATAAGTCGCAGGTTTGTTTAAAAAGCTCAACATGTATCTTTTTTTCTCCTGGGACATCAAGCTTATTTTTCTTAGAAAAGAGAAGCTTAACTGATTTATGCATTTATTTATTTTAAATTTTTATTTAAATAATAAGTAAGTTATGGGTTTGATAGTTTATCAACTGTTACAGGAATTAATGGTGGTTGCTGCCATGTTCGTTGTTTTGCCTTGCCTTGCCTTGCCTTGCCTTCTCCTGCTTATAACTTTTTCTCTTCATCACAGTTATAGAAGTTCTTATGAATGGTGTTTCTTTTGTGAATACTTTAAAATACTACTCTATGTGTGTTTTAGACAATATAAATAATTCTGTGTGTTTTAGACAATATAAATAACAGTCTCATAATTAGTGAATGAATACTACTCTATGGAAACTGTGTGACCTACCGATTATGGGACAGGCATGATGAATTATTATTTAAAAATTAATTAACAATGATCATTTTGTCATTACACCCATTAACAAGATTTTAAAATTAAAATATTGACTCTATCCATCTTTGTAATCTCAATATCATCCGATCAAATTTTTTCTGATTGTACAATTTAATTTTTTTCAGATATAGATAGCTAGAGGTAGCGTATTTGCCACACGCGGATTAAAGTTAACTGCGGTAAAGAGTAGTTCCATTCTGTCTTCTTTTCCGTTTACAGCAAATGGAATGGAATTATTACTGTTGAAGAAAACGAATTTGAGGCAATGGACTCGGGTGAAGGCATAGACTCGCGGTATGAAGAAACTTTGGGCCTAAATTTAAGTGGGTGAATAAAAGCAGATCAATCATGTTGAAGGTCTAATGCAGCCCAATCAAATCAGTCCCCATTGGTGCGCCTTCAACCTCAGGAAACCTTCAATTTGTCACAAGTGATCATTAATTTTAATCGCTTGATTTAACTGAATTAAGCATTACAGTAGGTTCTGACACCTAATAACGTGATAAAATATATAAATATTTTTATTGGTGTATAAATAAAAATTGACATCTAAATACATAATTAAAAAGATTTAATTGGGGCTATTTATATGTTTATATTAGAGTATATAAAGTAAATATTAATTACACTTTGACAGTGAATAAAATATTACTTGATTTTATTTAATAGTATTCCGATTATTATCATACCTAATATAATATGTTATTTTTTGACTTTATATTGTAATAAAATGATGATAATGGTGAATGTCAAATTTTTGAATCTTTTTATGCTACACATGACAATAATAGAATTGGATGAATTAGTTCCGGTGCTCAAATTCCACATGTACTCTCTTTACTTATTTCTAAAATTTATTTTTATACACCTTGTTTGGTTTGAATTGTGAAAGAGTATTATCCATATATTAAATACCTTTTTATATAAAATATTTTTAGTACATATAATATCTTGAAGTGACAAATAAAAAAAAAATGTGCAATTAAAAATATTTTAAAATAATTTTTATTTTATTTTTGTAATTTATTATATAAATAATAAATTTTATTGATAGATAATTAAATATGATAAAATATTTTTAAAATCCGTACTTCTGTATCTAAATCCAATTATAATAAAAAAGAAATGAGATATGACCACACCAAACTGTTAAGAACAATTATTATTTTTGAAATATATATTTAATTAAATTAAATATTAATTGTGTATTTTCAGCTATACAAATCACTTATTCTGTGATCAATGATTCCATCAAAACAAAATAAGGGGATCAAGAAAAAAATAGATAAAACAGAACCATGATGTTATTTATATCCTTATTCGATAAATTTTACTTAGATATAAATTCATCAATCATGATTCATGGGAGTGATAATTATAATAAGAATAAAAACTTATAATATATAGTCTTATTGACACTATTTTACTTGAGATTTTCTTGTAAAATAATTATATTTTATAAATTATTTATGCTTCTAATTTTATAAATAAAAATTGATATTTTTATTTTAATTTTAATAACTGTTACAATTATCTATCATATGTCTTGGCTCTGTTTAATTTTTTAAATACTTGTACTTAATTATTACAGGTTGCAAGATTATCTTTTCTCAATTCTTTTCGGAAATCTGTGTGGATGTCAAAGTGACAGCTTTGTCTCTTAGAAAAACTTGATCAAATAATGATTACATTTAAACAAAAATGATCAAATAATTATCAGTCTCTTCGGAAATCTATGTGGATATAAAAGTGACAGCTTTGTCTTTAAACAAACTTGATCAAATATGTATTACATTGAAGCAAAAATAATCAAATAATTATCACTCAGCTTTCAAAGATTATTCGTTCATGGCAATCATATGAGGGT
The DNA here is from genome assembly GCA_035221805.1 of Trichilia hirta. Lineage (NCBI taxonomy): Eukaryota > Viridiplantae > Streptophyta > Magnoliopsida > Sapindales > Meliaceae > Trichilia > Trichilia hirta. Next base: position 11,008 of record JAWDEX010129273.1, read on the forward strand.
AGATAATGGGAAGTCAAACAAAAGGTTAATACTCTTAGAAGCTAAATGGGATTGGGAGTATTAAGAAGAGAGGTGTAGATAACAAGGGCAGGCCCAAGATTTTATATTAGGTCGTAATGAAAAATAAATATATTATAGATAATTTTATAAATTAATATAATAAAATAGATTTTTATAAATTGTATATTATTTATTTTTAAAAAATTAAATAATTTTGACCATGAGTATTTAATATATTCTTCTAAAAAAATATGTCAAATAAATGTGTTTATCACATATTAAAAAACATAAAATTTTTAGAGATAAAAAAATGATATTCCATAGTTATACTAAAAATCAATGAAGCAAAAAATTTTTTAACAAAATTTTGCAAGCTATTTAAAAAATTGCATAAATGCATATATTTTTTTTGATGCAAACCCTATCAAATAATATATGCTAAGTATAAATTTTTATTATAAAAAAGTATGAGATGAAGGTTATTATCTATTAATTTAGATATATTGAAAATAAATTAAAATTTTAGAATATTAAACGTCCTTTTATTTTAATTATATAACTAGTGAATTAGTAAAAAAATAAGAAAGAAGAATTATGAATTCTTGTAAAATTATATATAAATAATAAAAGTTTTATAATTTTAAAACATTAATAATAGTATAGTAGTTAGCTTAAATAAAGTTTATAATTTATTAAATTCAAAAATATTATTTTGACAAAGAGCAATGGAATTTTTTATGAAATTTATGAAAAAAATTATAAAATAATATAAGAGATACTAGTACAATTTATTTACAAAATTTAATTTTTTTTTATAGCCATTCATTCATATTCATAGGATATTTGTCACTTCTTTGCTCGTGGGCTTTACTTGTGACAACTATCATAAATCTTAAAGACATATTCTACATCTCAGAATATGCCTCTTAGGCTTATAAAGCTTATTAGGTGTGTGTACGTGTGTGTATTTCAAGACATTTTTCTCAAACCATTTCATTAACATAAATAAAATAAAAGGTCTTTCTAAGACATTTTCAATCATTTCTCATAACAAAAGTAATACTTATAAATAATATACAATACACGAAATCACAAAATTATATTTTTCAGTCCAAAATCTAATATTATTACATTTGCTTTCAAATCATCCCCGTGGATCAAATGAATAAAATATGAGTTAAGAGTAAGTAGTATACCTGTGACTCTAAACCTCAAAGTAGTCACCACTATTAACTAATATTTTTCAATTTGCAAGTAATTTTCTGAAATTGAAGGGTGAGAGAGTGAGTATACGAGACTATACTCTGTGAACGAATATAAAATATACTTATAAAGGTAAAAATATTTATAAGAAACCATTAAAAGAAAATACTTATGAATGCAAGAAAACAACTTATTTTTAAAGGAAAATTATGACTTGTATATGAAAAATCAATAGACTGGCTTCTTTTCTCGCTGTATACACCGGCCAAGAGTAAACAAGCTGTCAGTAATCTAATCATTCTATATAAAATCTGATGTAAGTTAATTAAAATGTCATGTAATCATTTTCAATTAAAACCATGTTTATTTTAAAAAAAATTACTTATCACCGACGTTGATCTAGAGTAACATGTGAATTTACATGTATCTATTCTCGATATTTTCATTTAATGGGTCACTCCATAATTAGAATTGTAATTCTTCTTATACCAACTGCATCGGTGCACCACTCATCTAAGATGGTCACTATTTCAGTTCATTTTAAAGTTATTTAATACCTTATAACTACGGGTGGCCTTCGGCCATTATTATCATAAAATTAAATATATCATAAAATCAATGCAATATCATATCAAAAGCATTTATATATAAAATATCATCAATATTTACATCATAAAACCCAAACATAAGCATCAATTGTCTGTGACCAGACACACATAAGACAACAAATTACAGGCCATCATTTATCTTATTTCAAAACCATAAAAATAATTCTCTGTCCTAATGCGTAAAATAATAAGTTTTTATAAAAAATATTAAAATGTTTAAATGAATAGAAATTCACTCATCATGAGGAGAATATACACTTTCTTTAATCTCTATGGCTCAGAGCTCGGATTCTCTAAGCCTAAATCACATATAAATTAATAATCTCATAAATTCTCTATATTTACAAATGAAACCAATGTAATCTATATGTTGCAATTATGCCTAATGATCTAAGATTTCCTAACTGAACCTAATCAATCAAAATCTTACGAAATTCTAGATATTTATCTAATTTTTATAAAATAAAATCCCATGATTAATCCTATATTATCACAAGTCTTATTCTAACTCGAATTTAACTATTATACAATATTTTTTCAAATAACATAATTTTGGATGAATAATATTCATGAACAGTAACTATTACACAATTTTTATTAAAACTTTAATTTAATTTATTTTAGCTACTTGATTATTATAATCCGGTCTAATTCTTCAAATTCACGTTCAATTTATCAAAAATAAGTTAAAATTTTAAAATTTCCTAAATATACAGTAAATCTTAATATGTAAATTCGATTAATCTATAATTTATCGCTTAAAACAAGCGAAAACCTTACTTAAAAGTTTATTAGAGTTTAGGAATGTCAATTTCTACTCAAATTTTGGAAAATCCCAATTTGATGGCAAAACCCTAGGTTTTTCTCTCTTGCTAATTCAAATTCATTCTTTAAAAATAATTGTTAAAATGAGCTTAGAAAGATGAATGGAAGTTGATTTTTATAAAAATTTAAT
>JAWDEX010129273.1:13783-24939 GCA_035221805.1 Trichilia hirta
TATAGGGTAAGGGTTAATGAAACTATAGGGGAGAAAGAGAGAAAGAGAAGAAAAACATGAGAGAGAGGAAGAAAAATCAAAGAAAAGGCTGAGTTTGAGGATATATATAGTGGGGAGTAAAATAACCAAATTGCCTCTGGGGAATAAAGATGAAGAAATTTTTGAATAAGGATAAAAATAGTCATTTTACGGATAATGCGGTTGAATGAATATTCCAATTCATTCAATCGAACTGTTTGGTGGTATTTTGAAATACTTTTTTGCATTGATTTAATAGAATAAACTCTTCAATTTGTTCGATCAAAATTTTTAAAATATTTTAAAATCATTTTGCCTCAAGTTCGGTTGAACAAAATTTTCAATTTATTCATACAAATTTTTCCTAACCAAATTCAGTTGAATGCATACTTTTCATTCGTTGAAATGAATTATTTGGACAACTGATCCTACAGTACTTGGATAAAACAAATTACAAAGTTCATTTAGCTAAAATTTTATATGCCCTCAAAAATTTTTATGCTCTTGGATTTCGTCGATCAAAAGCTTAATTCATTCAACCAAATCTTCTTAGCCTAGATTCGTTTGAATGAATCACCTAACTCATTTGGCAAAATTTTTTTAGCTTGTTGCCTTCTTTTGTTTCCTCTTCCCTTGCCGATTACTCAAAATTTTTTACCTACCTACATATCTTAGCTTTTAAAATCATATCATCTACTTATGAATTACATCCGTTCCCTCACATAATAAAAATGACAAAAATATCATTGAGTAATAAAATGATAAAAATACCACTAAGTTGAGATTGGGGTCTTATAATATTAAGGATTAGATTTTTGAAATTTAATAAATTAATCAATAAAAATATGTTTTAGTTATTATTATAAAATTTTCCTATATTTGAATGAAAATAATTCTAGCATTTGAAACATATATATTATAATTAATTAATTAGTATCTTATTTATTATTTTACGAAACTTAAATTTTTATAAGTAGTATTATGCTTAATACTAATTTTCTTTCTTGGGCTAGGCCAGACTTTGGCAGGGCCAAGCCCATGAACAGAACCACTAACTTTGATGAAGTGCATAGAGTAAAACTTTATAGAACATATATTGAATATGGTTATTCGGGAGTTTTCTTATTTATGGTTTATATTTGACAACTTACTAAAATAATTGAAAAATATATCATATTTGTTTTGTTTAACAAGGCAAGGACCGAAGAGAATAAACGCAATTCAATTAAAGAGATCATGAACATGCACATAACAACAATCAAGAATGATTGGAATTTTTTTTGCAAAAATGACTGAATTATGAACATCTTTTCACTTTTCTAACATGCAAATTAACAACTTTAAAAAATTAATTTTTTACATACCTTCTAATAATTAAAATTAATTTCGAGCACTAAATAAATAGAAAATGAATGTAAAATGTTCATTGATATTGTTGGCAGAAAGAAAAACTTTTCAACTTAGAAAAATTCTTGCCAATAAACATTCTTATTATTATTTGGTCCTAAATCTTTTGAATCGTAGGCTGCTGGTATTTTTATATACAATTATTGGTCAAGAAAAAGTTGTAACTTGTAACTAAAATTATTTTAGTTACAATAACAATAGTTATATAAATTATAAATTATATTTACAAACTTTATGTAATATCTAATAAATAATCAAATATATATTTTTATCATAATATTAATAAATAATTTAAATTACTATTTATATTTAATAAATTTTTATTCATATTAATTTAAATAAAATATATTTTATAAAAAATTATGTGTAAGCGTTTTTAATTTAAAAAAAAATTTCAAATATGTAATAATTACCTTTAATTCATTATTTAAATATTTAATTGAATTAGCATATAATCCTACTACACTAAATACAAGCTATGTTATAACTAATTTTATTGTATCTTATTCTATTCTTTTTTCTTGAATCCAGTCAGAACTTTTAGTAAGATATTTATGGATTGATATTTTCTTAAGATTAAAAAAATATTATGATTTTACATAAATACTCTTAACTTTACATTTAAAAAAAAGAAAAAAATAAAAAAAAAAAATCAAAAGCTAAATTAACAAAAAAAGCATGATTCATTTATCTATTAACTAATAATTTTATTAGTTCAAACAATATTATTTTATAGATTTTACTGCAATAACACCAAAAAGAGTGTATTTGGGTCGGATCCCTTGATTTAAATACTTAGACATAAATTTCTATTAATAATTTGAATAATTGTTAAGCTAGTTGACATGAAAAAGTATTTTTATTGGGAAGAAACGTATCTCAAGCTTAAACAATATACATATCAAAATATATATGTAATAAACTTAGGGTTAAATAATATATCAACTACTTAGGAATCAATTTGATGAAGTCCATCTTTTCCTTTTTTGGTGGTGTAAAGTGAGATGATTTAAAAGATCTTAGTTTTCTATAAATAATATTTTTTTCTCTCTCAAACGTTTTTTAATAAATAAAATTATTAGTATAATTATGTAGATTTATTGTGAATTAGCTGTGAACTTGTTTCGAACTCTTTCACTTTGAATTCTTTGAAAGTTCAATAATTATAGATAATATCTAATAATATACTATAATTCCTAAATTACAATAAAAAAAATACTTCATCAAACCCATTATAAATTGTATGTATCTTGTAGTTATATCCTTCGTTTATCCAATAATAATCAAGTAATAGTTTATAATATGTCAAAATTCTAAATTTAATCTATTTACAAACCATCAATTTATATATATTGAACTTGTCAGCATAAATTCTTTCCTACAACATTTAGTTTATTTTGATTTATGTTTCAAATATTTATTGATATTCTTCTAGAAACTCGAATTTGAATAAAGTCCTTGAGTGCTCCACATTTAAACAACACATTACCTAATGACATTAACATATAAGGCCTAATTAAGTTTGTATTTATATACTATATAAATTATGTACAGTTACATTGAATTCGTTGAATTCGTTTATAATATCTTAAGTCAAAAGATTATATTATATATTAATAAATTAAATTATAAATCATTAACTATATGAATTATTACGTGATTTATTATTATTTGGTTATATTTAAAAAATAATTTTTTAACTATTAATACGCTAGTAACATAACTCTTATTATTATCTAGCATTAATATTAACTCATAATATTCATAAAAAATATTTAATATGCTTATTATTATTGTTGTTTAGTTAATATTGCTAAAAAACAACTTTAATAATATTATTTAATAATTAAGTGAATTATTTGAATGATTCACTTATATACTTTATTTAAATGTTTGATAAAAATAAATGAAGTGTATGTATGTGAATAAATAACTTTTTTTGTTAATAATAAATGTTATATATAAGATTAAATATTATTAAAATCAATAATATAAATAGTTTTTAGAGCATATATTAGTATTATTTATACAATATAGCGATAGATATTAATGTGGAGTTGTCAGTCTTAAATGCAACTTTTTAATTTTACATTTTAATAATTAAATTACATAAATTTATTAGTAAAAATTTGTGTTTAGTTAAAAATTTATGTTTAGAATGGCTGATCCTATATATAAAATAAAATAAATTTGTACACTTATAGAATTACAAATATTTTACTATTATAAACAATTTAACTTAGCATACTAATATTAGATACCAGTATTATTTATTATTATTAATTATATTAATTTTTATAATTTTATTAGTCAATATTCTATTATTTCAGGTCAGTCTTACAAGAAAAGTTATTTTTAATGTAACTCTTGAAATTAATAAAAAAAGAGATACAGTGAGGATAATATATATAGCAAGCATATGTTTTTATTTTTTATAAAAACTATATATATATATATATATATATATATATATATATATAATTTTTAATAAAAAATATAAATTCTCCATTTAATAATTATTCTATTTTAAAAGATAATGCTAAATGTTCCCAGAATCATCCAAGCTCTAGGCAACGGATCAATATTATTTCCTTTTTTAAAAGAAAAAAAAAAAAGAGAGAGAGGACCAATAATTTTGCCCAAGTCAACATTGACGGGCCAAGGCAGAGGCGACTGAGTCATTGATGTTGATCATTATGTCCATTCCACTCTTTTTCTCAGTCTCTCTGCATTTTTTTTTTCCCGTTTTTCTGGCATCTTTTGATCTTTTATATACCATCCATGTAGCCCTGACTGAGAAAGAGGGAAGCAAAACAACAAAACATTGAAGTTACTGCCGGTGGCACAAACCCAACTACCGAAGCCATCTCTCTCTCCAAGTCACAGGTTTGTTATAGAAAATTATTTTTAAAAAAACATTAAATACTTGGTAAATTATAAAAAATATTTTATAAACAGTAACAATAATTAAATAAATTATAAAATAGATTTACAAACTTTACGTAATATCTAATAAGCAATAAAATATATAACTTTTTATTAGAATATTAATAAATAATTTAAATTACTATTTATATTTAATAAATTTTCATTCCTATTGATTAAATAGTAAATAACTTAATATCTATAAAATATTATACAACTTAATATTTATAAAATATATATTTTGTAAAAAAATTATATTAAAGCATTTTTAATTTTAAATAAAAATTTTCAAATATGTAATAATGACCTTTATTTCATTATTTAAATATTTAATTAAATTAGAATACAATCCTACTACACTAAGTACAAGCAATATTTTAGTTAATTCTATCGTATCTTATTCTGTTCTTTCTTCTTGAATCCAATCAGAATTTTTAGTAAGATATTTATCGATTGATATATTTTTTACATGGAAAAAATATAATTATCATCGTATTGTTAATTTAGATATAGACTTAAAGTAGGGTCATTTCATCAACTATCCCTTACCTCCATTTGTTAGCCAAATTAACAACAACAACGAAAAGAGATTTTACATAAATACCTTTAATTTTATATTCAAAAAACAGAATAAAATTAAAAAAAAAAACACTGGTTATTAAATAAAAATAGTTAAAATATTTGATTATAAATATTAACAATGAAATAAATGTTATTGTGTTTGTCAAAAAAAGAAGAAGATAAATTTAGTGTAACTGTAGAGTAGTATTAAAAAAACAAAATAAAACTGTAGAGTAGATACTCACCTCTATTTCCATTTTGATTCTATTCTCCTATCTATTAGGGTAGGTTTTTACAAATTGTCCAATATTAATTATATAAATAATATTAATTTAGGAAAAAAAAAATTATATAAATGTAATTTTCTTGGTACTCTATGCTTTTCTTTGTATGTGGGGATTGATTGATTTAAAAAATTGATTACATTTTCTGGTTGACCGAACAATCTGGTATTTGAAACACGTAATCCTACCTGGAAGAGCAGAGATTAAGAAAAAATTAATGTCCGCTAGATCTGATCGCCATAGCTGTCCATTCAAGATCCGATTTGTGAATCATCTGCTTCACCACGTCAAGGATTGAATTAATAATTGTCTATTAATTAATTTTTCGTAATCGTGTTACATTTGAATGGGCTGAAGTTTTTTTTTTTCATTAAAAAAATTTAATAAATAATTTAAATAAATATAATTATTGAATTATTAATATTAAATTAATTTAAGCAAAAATATAATTGTTGAATTGTTAATATTAAATATAATATTTTTTTATGCTTTTAAAATCGAGACAGTTTGTATTTAGGAATGAAATAAATTTAATTTCTTTTAAAATTTTTATATTATAAATATTTGAAATATTTTAGTTAAGGGTATTTTGTATGAACAAAATCTAATTGATTCTATTGCCTTAATGATTATGTGTATCAACCAAATAAAAGGATCCCATTCACCACTTATTTCCATTCCATTCCCATTTCTTTCTCTTTCACTTGTTCCATAATATTTAGATTAGAATTCCAAATAGTCTCTCAAATTAAATCATTTCAAATTCATTTTTCCTCGATTAATTGGATGGTGGATTATTACAAACTTATTACCCAATTAATTAATACTACAATTTTTGAGATGGATGTGTAACACTAACAAGACAAAAGGAAGATTTAAATAATATAAATTTGCAGTGGGTGAAAAGTTGACTACGTTTCTGGTTGACTTAAGACTTTAAAAGTCTTCTTTTTTTATTCAAATAAAAAAGAGACTTCAAAAGTCTTTGAATCAACTCGTAATCCAACCTAGACGAGCTGAAATTAAGAATCTTTCATGCACGTGATTAAGAAAAAAAATAATCTTAAAATTATCATCTAGCTAACATCAATGATATTCTTTTGAAGAAAAAATATTTCTAATCATTTGTATATATGTGTAGTAGACCTGATCCATCGTCATAGAAGCCCATTGAAATGCTGAGATGATTTGTTGAAAGAATCACACTCTTCACGGAAGCTAGCTACTTGGATCTTTTCCATTGTTGATCATGTAAGTTGTTTAATTATTGTCATTACATTTTTTTTTCTCTTTTTCCCTTTTAACAGATAATTTTATTTTTATTTTCATTTTTTGAACTTGCAAGCCGAAGAGTAATAAAATCTGAATAATTTCTGGCTTTAGCTTCTTGGATTCAAGATGACTTTAAAATTATATAAAGAGTTTGGTCAGTTAGATCCTTGCCTAATAGTTTAAGCTAACACTCGATTACTTATATTTTCAGGTCTCTAATATCCTCAAAATTAGAGGAAGGTACGGCAAGACAGCTTTCTAGAGAGCTTGGGAATGGAGGAGAAAACAGAGTCTCAAAAAATTTCAGAAGATGCCCTTCATGTTTTTTGTCTGAAGCAATTAAACGCGTCGCACGAATTTTGTTTTGGAGTTTTATAATTATTCTAGGTTATCTTTTACTTGGGATATTAAAGTTTATAAATTATGCTACCAGGGATAAAAGTTATCTTCTATTGTGTGTGGCTGCAATTGTAATTGATCCTCTGTTCTTCTACATTCCGGTGATGAATGGTGAAAACAAGTGCATTGAATTGGACAATGGAGTGGGGATTACAGCAGCTGTTCTCCGTTCGGTCTTCGATTTTCTGAAGACAATTCATATTGTCTCTGATCTGCGTACCAAATTGCTTAAAAATAGATGGAAAAAAATGCTTGCTGAGTTACGTAGAAATTATGGATGGAAAAGGATGTGGCTTCTGTTCTTCATTGACATTTTCGCCATTCTTCCCTTTCCCCAGGTGCGTAACATTTTTTATCCACCCTTTGGTTTAAAACAAAGATTTTAATTTTAACAAAAGAAAAATAGAATTGTTTTAAATTTGATCTTTTATTTAATTTTTTTAATGCTGAATACTAAGAATAAAATTTTTGGCTATTCAATTTCTATCTAATTAAAATATAAAATATATGATTATAAGTACTACGTTTGCGATGCCATTGTAATTTAGCCTATAATTTGTATATAGAAATATATATGACAGGCTCCCTTAACTTAAATTTTTATTAAGTTAAGATAATGACACAAATTTTCATCCATTAAATTTGTACAATTTAAAGGTTGATAGAGTTGTTGAGCTGGTGACTTTAGATGTCAACCATTGAATTATATAATGAATTTATTACCTCATTATCTTTGTAAGGTTCCCCCCTTAATTTCCAGGTTCCGGTGATTTTTCGAATGAAAGGGTGGGCATTTTTGTCTGCAATGAGTTTCTTGCCTTTGCAGTATTTGCCAAGGATTATCCGGACCTACTTCTTGTTTACTACGCAAGCTACTGGGATATTTGCTGAAGGTACACTGGCTATTGTTGGCTTCAATCTTCTTCTTTTTATGCACGGTGGCCTGGTGAGTTAAAACTATCATTTATGTAACTTAATTTACAGTTTTTTTCCTCTCTTTTTTTTATATATAGATATATGTGAAAATTTAATTCCGAAAGTTTGCATTTTACAGAATTTGAACAAAAAATTAGATTTATATACATATGCTAAAAAAAGGAAAAAAAAATTCTGATAAAGTGAATTACTGGTCCTTCAGGTGTTTGGAGCCTTATGGTACTTTTATACCATTGAAAAAGCGACGGCATGTTGGAAGAAAGCATGCATTAATCGTACAGATTGTAGACACAGTTCTTTTCATTGTGGTGACAGTTTACGAGATTATAGTTTCATAAACGATTTTTGTGGTATAAAGACGGGAAATTCAACAACTTATAATTTTGGAATATTTAATGATGCTCTTCAGTCTGGTATTGTGGAGGTATCATACTTTCCCAAAAAATTTTTTCACTGCTTACAATGGGGCCTTCAAAATCTCAGGTTATATTTGTTTACTGTATCTGATGTTCTTTGGTATTGAAGATTTGAGTTTCATACTAACAAGAGTTTTTGAAATTCTTGCAGTTCTTTTGGTCAGAACCTCGATACAAGTACAGAAATCTGGGAAAACATATTTGCGATTTGCGTGACCAGCTATGGCGTAGTGTTGTTTGTCTTTTTGATTGCCAAGATGCAGGTTGGCAACAATTTTCTCTCTCATTTAACTTTAAAAGAGTTTTAATATCGAAGCTCAATCATTTTGTCTAGTCTAATTATGTGAAATGGGTAACTGCAGTTTGACATTGCAAGATCACAGAGGATTAAACATAATGTGCAGGAGATATCACGGTGGCATCAATTTAGCAATCTCTCTCCGGATGTCCGACAGGAAATAAGCGAATATAAGCAACATAATTGGCAAGAAAGCAAACGTCTTGATATGGTTAATGTGTTCGATGATCTTCCCGAGGACATTGGAAGGAAAATAAAACAAGATATCGGCTCAAAGCTGCTCAAAAAAGTGAGTTCATGAGCTCGTCTGTATATCAGCTAAGTTCACATGTTTTGAACATTTAATAGGTTACCTTTTCAATAGATAATATTTAAATTATCTCATTATTATCAATCTTCGTTTCAATTTTCGATGTGCATTAATATGTCTCATTCTTGGATGAATATGATCAAGGTACTAAAAGTTGAAATGAGGAACGAAAAATTGTGGGAATATCTTTGTGGTTGTCTCAAGCCGGTCTCTTTTGTTGAGCATACTCACATTATTCGGAAGGATGAACCAATTTCTGAGATATTATTTCTGATAAAAGGCGCGTTATGGACCTACCCTACTCCTACTGGATCTGATACAAAGAATTATTTAACAGAAGGCGATGTCTGTGGAGAAGAATTGATTGCTTGGGCTAAGAATGAATCCTCGTCCGACCTTCCTATTTCAACCAGAAACATTCAAGCAGTAACTAAAGTTGATGCCTTTGCTCTTTTGGCAAATGACTTGAAACCCTATGTTTCATTACTTAATGAAGCCGACTTTGACAAAACTAATCAAACTAGCGGCCGGGCAGCTAAATTTATACAGTTGTACTGGCGCTTCAGAAGGATCAAAAGTATCAATCGTAGAAGGAAGGAACGAACATTTACTGAGAAACTAAGTTCAAAGCTGAAACGTGCCTCGACAGATGAATTATACAAGAATTTGAAAAAAATCTCGTTTGGTACCAAAATTAGATTCAACTAATTGTATGGGACTAAACTTAGAGACACTTGTACTGCAGTTTTAGATTACAATTTTCAGGAAATGTCATTGAAAATATTCTTAACTCTTAAGCATTTGAAATATTAAATAAAAAACATCATATTTATATAAATATTTATTTTTATTATCGACATTGGCTATAAAAGTCTTCGAGCAATGTATTAATTAGAAGAAAACAGGACAGAAGAAGTCTAGCAAAACCTATTTATTTAACATTCAAGAAATAAGGGGTCCATTTATTATAAATCGACAAACTATATATTTATTTGAGAAACTCTACAAGTTAGGGATTTATGTTTTCCTTTTCATTTTTGCTCCCTGAAAACAAAAATGTATTAGGAGATTAAAGGATTATAATAACACCAATTTTCATGCATGCATATTAGGTGAAACTTTTAGGTGGGATACGCTAATCAGCTGAGCTAGTCCACTAATATAGCTTAGTTGAATTCGGCTGATTAGTACAGTACATCCTACTTAAAATAGTGCATAGTAAAAGATATAAAATTATCTATAGTACTTAAGACAAATTTTATTTAAAAGAACAATGATAAGAATATAAATTTTTGTATAAACTTATATGTATAAATTAATGTATGATATTATTAATATCATTTGGCCACATTATTTATTATTATTAATTAATATTATTATCCCGCATCAATTTGTACAAATAATTCCTATATCTAGTACTATTTTATTTAAAAATGTGTGATTTTAATTTTTTTAACTGAACTCATAAAACATTGTTACATGTTTCTTCGAAGCAAGATTACTATTATATATAATACATGAAAATTTTGATACACCTAAGAAATTTATTAGGGGTATATACAAAATATTCCTCAAAGCACGGCAGATAAATAAATAATTGTATGTTAAATAAAATTGAATGTTCTTGTTGTTGTTGGAACTTGGATAATTTTTCACTAATAATTATAAATTCACTGTGATTATTATACAACTGAATAGAGTATAAACGATTGTTAAAAACTTATATTAAATAGTTTTACTTAATCCCAAATTTTCTCAGACATGTAATTTAATAGTAAAAATATATCACTGTAATTATACCTGTAAATAGTTATTAAATAGTAAAAATAAAGAACACCAGAATTGAATGAGGTTCGACCTATTATGTTTTCCTTCTTAATCACTACCAATCTACTAATAGACGTCTAGTTTAACAGACATCTTTCTATTCAATCTGTAGTACTTCAATCCATTAGTTTACATGTTAAGAAGGAAAAAAAAAAAAAAAAAATTAATCTCTAGCTTCTTTTTTGTTCAAATCTCAACATCAAAAAATATACAAAATTATACAGCCGTCCACAAATATTTTGCTACGAACATCGGGACACTCTTGAAACAAGATGGCAGAAGCACTAAAATACGTTGTGGGAACCATCAGAATATTAACCATTAATCTGTATGCATATTTGTTCATGATATATACCTGCAGGGACTCCTCAACGCAGGGAAGGGAAACTCTGGTTCTGTAAAATGTTGCATTTAGGAAACAACATTATCATGACTGCACTTCCCTTTTATGCTTCAAACACGAGACCAAATGAACATTTCCCTTAATTGATGCAGCTTACGGG
>JAWDEX010129492.1:0-24936 GCA_035221805.1 Trichilia hirta
GCCATCCATGCAAAAGTCAGATGCTTGCTTCTTTTTTACAACATAACAAACATACTTTAGTACACATAAATACATAATAATACTTATAACTCTATCATCATTTAATATTAATTATCTTTACCTCATCTAACATAAGACATTATCTTGACGTCGTAATATAAAAGGATAAAGTATAAAAAATATTACCTGAGATAGAATTTTTACATAGAAAAAACTTGCAAAAAATATATTAAGCATAGACAAAATTATAGAGAACAAAATCAGATTATGACACTTATATGGTGACACTATAGAAAATGTATAGGTACTCATTAGTTGATTATAAGTTCAATGAATAGATTCATCTATATATTTAAATACTAATTACACTTAATTGTAAATCAAACATTTGTCATATCAATTGTATAAGTAATTCTTAGATTTAACAATATCATAATTATCTTATAAATAAATTATCATAATTTGATACTACTCAGAGCAAATCTGAATTAAGACTTATGATATATAGTTATTTGATATAATAAAACATTTATGGAGATATGTAAATATTCGAGTAAGGATCCATTAACCTTAATATTTAACGTAAAGTGCTTTATAAAAGTAATATACTTTTAACTCATGAAATTCTCAATTGAGGTAATATATTATATTTGATTGAAAAGTGTATTATTAATATTGATACATAATAGAGTCGTTATCTGTTATTTATTTTATATAGTATCAAATCTAAAAGAATTTGACAATAATAACATGCCACTAATTTGGTAATAGCATTATGTGATGGAAGGATTGAATTACACCATAATTGATGATAGGTAAATTTATTTATTAAAGCTTTGTATTTCATTATAATTTGTAAGCCGTATTGTATAGTTAAGTGTCAATATTAGTCTATAGATATATTTAATTAATATTATTAAAGATTAATTAAATAAATTAAATTAAAATATTAATTTGAGAATTATGTCTACTACTGATTTTACAATAAAATCTATTAAGTCTTGTCATAAATTATCTTGAATTTTTTTTAATTAGATTATGCAATATTTTGATACATTAAGTTAAGAAAATTCAATTGGTTAACCTAAATTTATATATAGTATAAGTGAAAGAATGTTAAATATTTTATTCTAGCAAATAAAATAGTAACGAGTGACATAATCTTGACCTTATATATATATAATAAATAGAATGTGTATATGCATGAGATGTATATTTATTTTGATCATACATTTGAAATTATAATTTTTCTATATTTTATTTAATTAATTATTAATTAAAATTAAAAACATATATATACAAAATTATTAATTATTTTTTATGAAATGAAATGAAAAAATAAAAAACAAAAATATAGTATTTCTTATCCATTTATAGTCGTGACCTTTCCATACCAAAAGTGGTCAATTTTTTATGATTTTGATCAATTAAAAATTTGATTCAAAGTTTTTGATTATAATATAAATGATTATGAAATCAATTTGAAGTATTGAAATTGATTTTCAAGATATTGAAATTTTAGAATTTTACTAGAAAATTTAATTTGATAAAAAGGATTGCGATTGAAATTTTATAAAAAAAAAAAAAAGAAAAAAAAGAAAAAAAAAATAAGAGTACGAAAATCAGAGAAGTTCTTAATTTAGTACTTTAAAATTTTAAAAATATTAAATTTAAATGTGAAAAATTTAAGAATAAAAAATATATTTTATAAAAATTTTAAATTGAATTCTTGTTAGCTCAAGCAAACTTAAATTTAAGTTTTAAAAAGTTTTGCACGTTAGAATCTTATAATGCGTCGCTCTCACATATAGGACCCACCTAACAAAACAAAACCCAACCCACAACCTTTGAAAACATTCTAAAATAATAATAAAAAAGGAATGCGTAGTACCCACCACTTTAACAAAACAAAACCTGACCCACAACCTTTGAAAACTCTCTAAAATAATAATAAAAAAGGAATGCATAGTGGGATTTATTCATCCTACATCAATGAAATAAAAGGAAGGATGGAGTGTTTTCAACTATAATACTTGCTTCCTCTCTTACTTCCATACACCTCAAAATCTAAAATAAGCCCAAACATTTGTATAGTATAATTTAGGTGAAAGTTCTTCTAGTAATTTTCTGGAAGAAAGGTGTGGTTTCTCTAGTAGTTTTTAGAGAAGTGTTTTTGCATTCTCGCAAGTTTTATAAAAGTAATAATTGAGAGAAGTGTCTTTGAATTCCCACAAGTTTGGTAAAAGTAATAATATTCGAAATTTGTCCTATAAACGTAGCCCAGAATAGAAAAGCTAAACATATTAAATTCTTGTATCCTTTTTCTTTATTGCTTTCTCTTTTTGTTTATATTTACTGTAGTTTTCTCTTAACAATTAGCACTACCAGCGTCTCTCTCTGACAATTGGTATAAAAGAGCTGGGTGTAATTAGTAGGCGAACACTAGTATTAGAACCAATACACGAGGGAAAAAAAAAAAAGGAAGGTTTTTCCCAACAAAATCGATTTCATAGATGTTTGTTAGAAAGGGAAAAAGAACATTGGAAGGCACTAAGATAGTCGATAATATTGATTGTTGGAGAATCCCTCAAGTGACTTTAAAGCGAAAATATATGACATAGACTGTACCGTGTCGTCAGTTACAAAGATTCATTATTCAAAATTTAAACTCATACCTTTAGAGGAAATTGAGGAAGCAAAGCATGAAGATTAGAGAACATATTTCTCATCTTTTTCCTCCTTTCTCGTTCAGTCAATATGTGAATCTCATGCTCAGATTCACTGCCACCACTAGTAGCCTTTCCATTTCTACTTCTCTTTTGACCCACCTTTGCTTCTGTTGTTTTTTCTATTTCAGCCGTTGGGCCACGAGAGCTTGAATTATCAGTTTAATTCATGTCTACCCAAATTTCTTTACTACCACCAGAAACATCAAGAATAGAATTAACCCATAAATTGTTTTCTTTGAAGCATTTCGTAAGATGATTTGCAAACATGGTTTTGCAGAGATAGAGAGTTGTAATGGCAGCAAATGAAAGAGATAAACCGTACGTTAAGAGATAAATTGTACGTTTCTTGTAAGGGAAAAGCTGGCGAGAGTGTAGGTTGGAGGCAGAAGATATATATATATATATGATTTGGTACAAGAATGAGTACAAAATATAATCATGAGACAATGCCGTTATTTGGCTTCCAAACAAAAACGGATACACAGGCTTGGCGCGTGTTGCTTTAGGCGGGTACCGCCCATTGCATATTTTTAAGTTTAGTATGTACTCCTTATTTGCCAAATTTACCGTCCTTATTTTCTGCATTCAGGAAAATAAAATTAGACTCTTTCAAACATATTATTTCAAGAAAATAAAGATTTTTTTAATAATCACTAAGCGATGAAATTGTTACTTGTTTTCGTGACAAATAGAAACTCTACGTAGTCAACTTAATATAATTAAAATGCTATAAATACTCTCAATAATCAATATAATTAATAGGCGTTCCAAAATCAAAGGGAGGGCAGTTGGGTAAATAAAGGGTAGTTAGGGGTGAAAAGTATTGTGTTGGAGCAATCAAGAAAAAGCGTCATGTGATATACTACGGCACACTGCACAAGCCATGATTATGATATGTCCGTTATCGTAAAAACCAGAAGAAAACGCGTCCTTCTTTTTATTCTTTAACACCAATTCAATTGCACAGAACCTTCTGTCTCGTTTTGATATTCACAAAGTGCAAAAGTTTCATTTTCGGAAATTTTTGAATAGTCGGAAGATGATTTCAATTCAGTGTAACTCACAAACACTTTCTGAAGATTCTGATTCTCTGGAAAATGGCTTTTTGTATAGCTGGTAAAGCCGGAGGTTTTGTTCCTATCTGAATAACAACCATGACCTGAAACTAACTTCCTCTGAGATCAAGAGATTTAATGCCAACCCACAATAAAATATTACAAAAGCTCCAGAAATCAAACCACCTCAGTGCTTTATTCCAGGGAAATTGTCTCTCCAAGATCCGGGTTTTCTTTTTGTAGAAGAAATATCGTACAAATTGATTCACTTCGGCTCAAGGAAAGAGCTAGCTCACAGGTCTACCATGGCCTTTTATCCACTGATTGAGGACTTGTATTCACATGTTCCGACTGTAGTCTTCTTAATATTAATCGTTAATTGGTA
Organism: Trichilia hirta; assembly: GCA_035221805.1. NCBI lineage: Eukaryota > Viridiplantae > Streptophyta > Magnoliopsida > Sapindales > Meliaceae > Trichilia > Trichilia hirta. The sequence continues at coordinate 4,170 of JAWDEX010129492.1, forward strand.
TAGCAAATATTATTGGATAAATAATAGTAACTAATACTACCATTGTTACATCATTCGAGCAGCAATTTTTATGCCAATTTTTGATAAACATAAAACATTGACCTCTCATTCGAATAGAATAGGCAACGACTATTGTGTTTGCCACTCACTGAAACATTTCAGGCACATGCTTCACAGTTACGGAGGTTGCCAATTAATTAGATTGATTTTAGTGTGAATGTGTCGTACAATGCACAAATAAGTCAAATTTTTGAGTGACCATACCGATATAAGCTGCCATTTCCATTGCAATCATTTATAACTTTGATGGTACTTCGTGAGAACAGTTATTATTATTCTCTTTCGCCAAATCCATGGCACATGGCTTGCGGATTTGTTCGCCCCTCTTATTGTCAATCGGACACATCAAGTTTCAAGCTAGCAACCGCTGCAAATAAAAGCGTGCAATGCATGCTGATCACAGTAGATTATCAGCGAACGTTTGCACCAGTTGAGAATTGTTCTCAAGATCAACATGCATCAGGAATGCAAAACTTCATCACGACGGCACAATATTAGGCAATTTTCTGCTTTTTCTTCAACGTTCATCAATGTACCAAAAATGAAATCTTAATTTCTAAAATATAAACTACAAAAGCTTATTAATTAAACTTTTATATAGGTTAAACAAGCGTCAATAGTTCAAATTATTGCGACTTGCAATACAAGTAAACTGATTCAACTGTGAAAAGTCAGTTCTTTATATGATCATTACAGTTTCTATGCTGTTTGACAAAAGATATTCTTTAACAAGGAGACTATGGCGTCATACATTGCATCTTCAAGGAGCGAGGATCTTGGCTAAGATACGCCAGATGAAGAGTTCTTTCCAATTAAATTCATGTCTAAATGCAGTTGAGGGGCACCTTCACCACAGGGTTCCTTCACATTGCAAGAATATAGCCAGTGTTAGATCCAAGTATTGAGATAATCTACTACCTGCTTATACCAGAGTTACCTTGGAAGAAGAAGAGATACTAAAGGGTCCATAGTGAGCCTGAATCAAGGGTTCAAATCCAAAAGAGGTTTCTGATGTGCTAATAGCTCCTGCTGAAGGTATGGCAATTGGCTGGTTTGAGATAGTACATTGGTTAGAAAGATTGAAACCAGTTTTCACTGAGCTTTCTTCATTAGCAGAAAATGTTTCTGTTCCTCTGTTGTTGTTCAGCAATCCATTCCCCTCCTCAACGACCATTCCTGTCCGAGGCAGTTGCATAGATGGTGATACTCCAGGCGACCACATTGGGTGCAAGCTCAATCCATTTCTCATTGTTAACATCTGTAAACCAATTGCAGCAAAAAATAAAATTTTAGACAACATAGTGCTATTTTCTGGTCTCTGTGTGATAGCAAGTTAGTTGAAGAATAGCGAGTTGGGCAAAGAAGAAATTATAGAAACATAATAGAGCAGTTTCAGAGAAGGCAGCACAAAATCCAGCCTATTTCAATTGTTCATCCCAGCAGGCCACTGCTAAGGTAATATCATTGGAAACTTGTCAAAAAAAGAATATTCCAAACAGATCATAGTAATGCTAGATGGCCGTAGAAAAATAAAAGCGTTCTATTTCACTTTCGGTCAAAGAATACACCAAAAAGCTAGTATTTTGTTCCAAGCTGAAGGTGGTTATAGCACAAAAGGAAGGCTAAACTCAAGGGTTTAGAAAGTGAGGGAAAAAACTGCACAGGTTGGAGTGGAAAAAGCAGAAAGGGCAGAATGGATCAAAATCTCCAGCGTCAAATCCAGGCTTTCAAGACTGTCTGTCCTGAAATCAGTGTCTAGTAATTAATTAAACTTCCATATTCTGACAGGTAAAAGAATTCTGGTCCACTCTCTACGTCTACCTCAATGTTTTGAGATTAGGAGAAGCATTAGATATAAACTTGCAAATCAAAATGCGGATGAAACCTAACTTACGGGTTTAAGATTACTCAATATCTCATAGACTGTGATGATTATAGGTTAGAAGGTCAAACGTCCACATTATACCCAAGTGCATAGTGACAACAGAACCCACTGAAACAGAAGACAAGATAGTTCCCCTACTAAACAAAGAATCATTTACGATTAGACCGCATACTTCAATTTAATTTATTAATACAGGCTGAACAGATCCGATGACATACTATGAAGGTGAACTAATACCTAACCCACAACTTTCAAGACAGAGGAAACAGGTATTTGGGATAAATAAATCAGACATTTGAAATGGAACAAATTTTCAACTAGTACAAAATTCACTCTTAGGGTTGTTTTCAGGGCAAAATTCAGTTGCAATGAAGGGTACTAGGTTGACCATAATCATATATGCAACCGGATAGATAGTTTAGATTTGCTTTCAATTGAACACCAGAATTAAAATTTAAATAATTTCATTTATATTAAAGTTTAGTTAGAACGTCACAGTTCAAGCATCACAACACTCTGTAAATTCTAGACTTATATTTCCGACTTAAGACAAGTAAAAACTGACCTGCACTTGAAGTTGAAGTTGCTTCAGGTATTCGATTGCTTCATCCAGCATTGACGCCTTGTCCGTCTATTATACAATAAAATCATATAACAACAAGAATTATTCACCCTAAATATCAAATTCTTCACGAAAAATCCAGCAGAAAGCAAGAAAAAGAATAGCAGAGAAACTACCTTGTTCGAATTTGGGATTAGATTCTGTAAAGCTTTCAATTTCTCATTGATTCTACTCCTCCTCCTCTGTCGAACAATGAAACATATGAACACAGCCCAGAAATAAATAAATAGAAACTCCGTATAAATAATATAAAATTATAGAATACTTAAAAAGGCAAAACCTTTTCCGACAAATTATGAACTTCTGCGGCCCTGCTTCTTTTAGTAGACGTTTTAGGTCGACCTGTGTTGTTTAATGGCACCTCCGATACCTCGAGACCCTTCTACAATAAAAAATAATAATAAACCTTTTTGACTGAAAAGCAAAAACAAACTTGAGATATTTTTTTGAAAGAAAAAAAAAATCAATTTGATAATAAAGGAGTAAAAAACAAACAAAATTACTTCGCTGTCATTGGTGTCAGAATCCACGGTACCCATCACAATATTAGAGAAGTTGACACCGACGGAAGATGAGTCAAGAAGAGATAGGTCTGCAGATCGGGCGTATCGGTGGCGATCCTCCTGCTGAACAAATAAAAAAGAAGAGGACGATGATGACGAATTCTGGATAAATTGATTAAGAAATGAGGTGATGTCTTCGGGTTCTTGGCCCGTAGTTGGCGGCCTTGTCCCGTACAGATCAGCCATGAATTGCAGAAAATCAAAAGAAGAATTTAACCAAAAAAAAATGAGATAAGTTATAGAAGAACAATCAGCCGAGACAGATGTGTTTCGTTCGCATCTTTGATTATGTACAAGACCGACTCTGTTTCTGATTGTGTTTATCTTTCTTCGGTTTTGTTATCGGGTTGTCTTCTGATCTCTTTTTCTGTGCTCTTTTGTTGGCTTTTGTTCTTTTTAAGTCGGGGGTTTATCAAACTTTTCTAATCAAATTTGATTAATCTCCCGCCCTAATTACATTATTTTTCTGAACCTCGCACTCTTATATTTTGCAATAACGTCCCACATATTTATTTCTTGTAAATTATACCACAGACATACTCATATATGCTGTATGAGCCCTCATCTTTTTAATTACACCACTTACAACTAAAATGTATGGATTGTTATTCCTTTTCACACATCAACTCATTTACATAGTTAAAACTCAAACTCAAATTCCATATATAAAAAATAAAGTTATTTTTATTTTTACAATGACGCTTTATAATAATGAGTAGGAATGGATCAAATATGTTTTGGAAAAAAAAAAATGAACCATTCTTACTAAATAAAATACATGATATAATTATTTAACTATAGTTTTATAATTTTTCACAATCCTTGTATTTAATATATATAATATGTATGGTCTTCTTTTTAATGCTTAATTTTTAGTTTTTAATTTAATTAACGTGATCTAATTATATTATTATCATATCTTTTATTTTTTATTCTTGTAAATTTGTTTCTACTCCTATAAAAATATAAAAAATAAAAAATATAATTTTATTATATTGATTTATTTGATTGAATTTTTATAAAATTTTCTAAATCTGCTATTTCGTGATATATTTAAAAACAAATAAATTAAAAAATAGACAACAATGCTTATTCTTCCTCTCTTGAACTGTGTCCAAGATTTTTAAATATTGGGGTAAAATTGTAATTTTTGAAGTTTACGAGGATTCTATTTGAACATGAAGGTATGAAGGCAAAGTCAAAGAGACACATTTCACAGTTGACAGTCTTATCCCACCAAAACGTCACCTTTGTTCTGAAACTAGCATTAATTGAGGCACCAAAAAATGCAATTCCCGATGTCACTTTTTGTAGCGTGTTGGCAACTTAAGCTACTGTTGAAACAACACAGTGAACTCTCCATTTGCCCCGTTGCCGACACATTTCTTGGCATTAGGCTACACTTACTAAGGCCCAATGGATCAATAAGAAACCACAAAACAAAAACATCAGCCGTTACCAATAAGAATACTTCAAATTGTTGTGTGGGATAATATTTTATGGTTGATTCTTCGCATTACATAGACGTTTGAGGTTGAATAGGGTAATGGTTCAAAGGACCCGACTACTATAATTGCTCTAATTTCTGAAAATTTAAGACATTTATCACTTCGTAAACGGAAGCCATCTTTCACGGGGTACTTGATACATTCGCCTGCCAGGGAGCATACAGAGAATTAATCAAACTCCACAAATTGAGATAGGTTTGGCTCAAATCGTGCCTAAATAAAAAAGAATGATCGACTCTTGAAAATTCAACTGCAACGACTAAACAATTTGTAGAATACGATTAATGATTCATAAGCATCATCAATTAATTAATTGCTCACGAGTAGATGGAAAGCTAAATGCTATTTTTGCTCTCCCTACTCGAAGACATTTGTGTCTTCCACAGTAACTTGCTAGCGTAAATAAAATGTGGCCAAAAGCAGAGGAAAAAGAACTGGGGTCGAGTCAGAGGTCTAGACTACTTCAAAATGGATGAATATTGGATAGTATTGGCAGGTTGCTCAGGGCATTACCAGCCAGGATGGGATACAAACGAATACAAAAATGAACAAATTCACGGCCAACCCTTTTCATCAGATCTGAGAAACCAACATCCTGAAAACTAATGGTACGCTATGATGTAGACAATGCCGTCGTTTTACAAACAGGGCACAAATTTTTGTGCATTAGCCATTGTTTAATACAAGGGGTGTGAAAATCATGCCCACAATCCAGTGTTCCAACATCCTCTCCATCATTATATTCCTCCTGTTCACAGTAAACAAAGATTTAAGCAAAGAATACCCATGAACAAACTAAGCAGAAGACACAATCACTTGCTGAAAAATATTGGAAGTGGGAATCGAGCAGAAGATAAATCATTACCTGACAGACACAACATGGTTCCACTTCCTGTTGCAATCGGGTTGGGTTAGAATATTTCCGTTGTTTCAGTCGATTTGTTATAGTTTCTTCACTCAATCCTGTGCTTACATTGCCAATGCGCTCCTCCAGAGCCAATAATTCCTATAATCCCAACATTGTGTTAGGCAGCCATTGTAAACTGGAAAACTAGATGTTAAAGGATCCTTGCACATATCTTACCTCGTACGACATATTATCAACATCAAGCCGCATATCTCTATGCTGGTCATGAATGTCAGCCACCCCAAAAAAGATGGACTGGTCAAGAATCATAACATCCTGACACAGGCATGACCACAAAGTCAAATTTCAAGCCACTAGTTTATAAGAAAATAAAAAGATAGGTATACCTTTAAACACTTGGTTCAACATGCTAACACCAAATGAGCAAGTTGGTTGTTGACACTAACAACAAAGAATTACATCCATAGCCAACTCCCAGAATTACGCTCAATAGTTAATTAAATAGAAACTCTAATCCCACATTATCTCCAAGGGCCCACCCTTACCATCTCTTTTATTGTTAGACAAGGCATTTTTGCAATCTGATCTAGAATCATATCTCACAAGATGATGATTGCATATGACAAAATCAAGATTATGTTACCTAGAGGAATAGAAAATCTTTTAATTTCCAACACTAATCTCAAATGGAAGCCAAATAAGCAGCAACCTTGATTAGAGTAAGTCATCAATCAAATCATCAATCAAATCAATCATTAGGCCACTTTCAGCATCCTTAGTTGTCTTTCAGCAATCAGGAAATACTCGTACGCAAGACTACATTATATGTATTCCAATGCTTTGCCAACAATTAATTCTACTGATGTGGTATACTAATACAGATATAGTAAATATGAAATCTAACCTCAAATCGCAAGCTCTCTCCCCTGCGCATGAGATCCAACACATTACGAATCTGCTCAAATCAAAATAATATTGTAAGCCCCAGTTTACTGTTCTTTGGCATACACAAATTGGATATTGTCAGAAAAGGAGTGCAAGAATAAAAGAGAACTTTGAAAACATCACCAAAGTACGTCAAAAACCCATATAACAAACCAAATGGCATTAACTCAGGCAGGTACGTGGACTTGCACGCAAGCACACAAACAGGCAAAAAGAGAAAGCTATCAGTGTACAGGTTTGGCATGATGATAAATATGTGGAATATACCGCAAAAATAGAGGGAGAGGGAAGAAAAATAATCAGTGAACAAGTTTGCTGCAACGCTTAGCATGTCTAATAGATCTAAAAAAGAACCAACAATCATGCCTGCGTTGAGAAGGGGAAAATGCGAACCAACTACAGAAGTTATATGGCCTGAATTTCATTAATAATACCATAAGTTCTAATTTGGGGAAAAAAGGATAAGACAAATCTGTATAGCCAGCAAGTTTTAGATATGATGATGAATGTACTATGCAAAACAAAATTCTAGTTTTGCATAAAGGCAATGTGAAATGTTCATGCCAAATTACCAGAATTGGTAAACGAGCAACTAAGAACACAAAAAGCAAGTCCAAAATTGACAGCATGAAAGCTTAATCAACAAGTAAGAAAACTCCATGAAACACAAATTTTCTTTCTTTTTTTCTTTTCTCTCTGATGTCATGATGCTAAAGATGCAATGCACACAGATAATTAAAAGGCAGGATGAAGATGATACACTATCTTAGAAAAAATATGAAGTTTCTGAGTCACAACAGAATAATGTTTTTCTGTCACAACCTTCTAATCTTAAACTGCAGTAGTTATCATAATGATCAGAAATGCTAGAATCACATAAGAATGAAAGTTTATATAAGAAAAGAATAAAATAGAACCTATCCAAAAAAATTTATGTTAAAAAAGAATTGCACGGGAAAAGCATTCAGTTACACAACTAAGAATTCAAGAACAGACCTCAGATACAACAATCCTGCTTCTTCCGTCACCAGAAGCAGCCAGACCTCGCAATGGATGTGGAAATCCAAGTACCCCATCACCTTGTCTCTCTAACCATGATGCTGACCTTGGGTAGGACTGATGATGCCTCTGGTTACCAACTCCACGTGAATGCATCATCTCTTCTGCAGATGGAGGATCCGAATGCAGTGGAATTTGACTAGTGCTCTGGCCCCCAGACTCAGAACCCAGAGAAGAAATCAATGAACGGCGAAACAACTCCGAAAATCTTCTCAGATAATGAATAGGAGGATTGGGATGAGGAACCCATGCAGGAGCAGATGATGGATTGACACCTGTACTTGAACCCGCTAGTGATAAAGTACTATTTCCTGTTATATTTCTACCAACCGAACTCCTATTTGCAGGATTCTGAACTAAATGCCTCAAATCAGGTGCAGGTGCAGGTACAATGGGATGTTCCAATACACTTCTACCCATGATTCTGGGCCTGACTTCCTCGTATGGAAAAGCATCTCTATCTCTAGAAACGTTGGCACTTGATGAACCTCCTGTTCTTGAGCTAGAACCTATGTCCCACCGACTTGGTTGCACATTTCGTGGCAACACGGGTACATGTAACAGAACAGGCTGGGTTTGAGAACTTGTATTACCTGCCACTGTTGCTGTTCTTGAGTTCAAAGATTGATCATTTTGTAGATGTCTCGATGACTGGTGAGCAGATGAAACACTAGTATGCCTAACAGAAGGTCCTGTCGGAAACAGAGCTGGTGGCATAGGCTCCTGACGGACTGAAGGATTTATACGCATACAGAAGTTTCTCCGGGTGTTTTCTGCATTTCCCGGCACATATGAATCAGGCACATGGTCAGGAACTGGGGCTCTTGCACGTAGTCCAAGTCCTGAGTTCACCTGCTCTGATGGAGCAGATATGCTTGACCTGCAGCCTCCATCACAATGAGCAGAAAAAGAAGGCCATGCACCACTTTCGGCACGCTGAAAGTAACTAGAACTTCCACTCACAGATGACTGGTCAACATTTGCTTCAAGTGCCTTTCTTTTACAAGAGGCACGACGACGCTCAAATGAACAACCAGGTCTACAATCATTCTCTTCAGCCACATACCCAACACTTCCCGAAGGAAGTACAAAAGTTTCAGAAACACCAGAAGGTGCAGTTCGCACATTATCTGATGCACCTGCCTTGTATGAATTAGGGCATCCTCCTTGACAATCATCATCATCATGACTAACAATACCTGCATTTAAGTTGAGATTCTGTGACATCACACTAGAATTGGAACTTTGCACGAACAGAGGATTAACATTAACACTATGCACCGACATGCTACTGCTGGGTTCACATTGTTGTTCTTCCAATCTCAGACCAGCTCCAGCACAAGGACTCAACGAAGACCAACCGTGTTGTGTTTTCCGATCATCACAGATAATGTCATTTTGGGAGGCATGAGAGCTGGGTTCACCAAAGCTCCAACTATGTGATTGTTGCCGTTCATGACCTATGGAATTTACATATGTCATGGTTGTACCAGCTGGCGGTAACATGTACTCTGCTAGTCGATTTTCTGGAGGATTCCGCACATTGTTCCAACAAATTTGCTGATCTACAGTAGAATTTGATGTAGATCCACTGTCAAAGCTTAAAGTTTCTGGAAATGAACCAATAGTACCCTTTTGCCCTTGCATTAGGACAAAAACAATTTTCCTTATAAATTACCTGTAGACATTCCAAATAAAATTCAAACAAAAACAATTAATTGTGTACACTTTCAATAAATCTGGCACAATAAAGGAACAGAGAAGTTTTAATTCTGGGGGTAAAAGAAATCTAAGATGTTGCATCCATATAAAAGCATGCTGCAATAAAAGCCAATTTGGCCTACTTTCACAAGCACATTCAGTTCAAGTATGATATGACCACAAAAAACTTCAAACCACCACAGATTGATAAGCATATAACTATATTGTAAATGTAGGTCATCATGTCACACTCATTTTCCTAGAATATTGTCACCCGCGGTCTCTAATCTATCTACAAGTCAATTGATGTTATCACCGTTGAGTGAAACCTAAGAGCTTGTTTCCACAAAATATTCCGCTTTATTTACTTGACTCCATAAACCTATGCGTAATTTATTTTCAATGCTAATCTTATAAAAAGAATATTATCTTACTAATACTTAGTGGCTCCAAAAGCATGATGTTCCAAACTAAATGTTGTGATGCCACGTATCAACAATATTACAGCTTTTCCTTTGTAGAAAATTATCTTCTAGGTTCCCACTTTCACAAATATACAGGTTCCAGTAAAAATCAAAATCTAAATAAATAGCTTGTCACATTTCTCTGATATCCATAAAATAGCAATGTAAAGACAATAGAAGCAAAGGCAAAACCACATTGGTGGTCCTCAAAATATATACTTCAACAATTTCCCGAGAAAGAGTACAATATGACTCACAAGCCAGATTGCTACGTGCAGGTCAGTGTATGAGCTAATAATTTCAGAACATCACGTTTCACTCCAAAACTACCAGTAACTATTCAAACAGTTACTCAAATGCATAAGAAAGTGATCGTTGTAAGCAAAAGGGAAAATTAATCAACCAATCCATGTTTTATCTTAACCAGGGATCCTAACATTCAAATACAAAAATGTGCATACATATAATGACATCAAAGCTCTTATAGCAGTAAGCTTTGTCTTGCAAAGTAAAATATCATGAACATCAGGTCCACACAGAAAATCAGACCAATGCGACCATCTTAGCATTCAAAACCACATAACATAAAGCACCAGCAAGAGCAGACGTTGGGTTATATATTAAATGAATTCAGACAGTTACAACCTGAAAGCTTTCAAACAATAACACAAACATATATAATTTCTAAAAATACATACATAGAAAAAATTCCTGAAGAGCTGAGTGCTAATCTAATCCTGTATTGCATACTTTCTAACCCGAAAATAAAAAATAAAATTAAGGAAAAGAAAGGAAGCCAAAATAAACAAAATAAATATACCATATTTGAATATATAAGAACTGATGACTTATCAGACAGATTTCTAGCTGGGTACAGCAACTCATACGGTCTAGAACCCGAATAATAAATCAAAAACCAAAGCAAAGTGAAAATATAACCACAAAAAACAGCTTAAACACACAAACACGCAATAATAGAAGCTAAAAAAGAAAAAAGCTTCAATTTTTTTCCCAAAGAAAACTGCCAGCCTCCAGAAATTTTGCTTAGTTTTGCAGCTAAAGCCAAACAACCAAACAACTGACTTTCTTTTCAAAAGACGAAAAAAAAAAAAAATCATAACGACGTTCACATCCCGTCTTATCATCCACCGATCAAGCTAAAATAACCACTCAGAATCGGAAAACAAATCTGAGAGATTTACCTAACGTTTACAGGCTGAAAAAACCGATCGATCTAAAAATACGAACAAAATAAATAAGGATTCAACCTTATATATGGATGGAGAACCTCTGTTCTCTCTAAAAAAAAAAAGAAAAGAAAAGAAAAGGAGAGAGAAGAAAAATTGATTAAGAGAACACGGAAACAAACAATGGAGGGAAGTAAGAATGAAAGAGGAAGAGAGGCCTTGAAATAAGATGAGAACGTAGAACGGAAGGAGAGGTGGTGGGAGGAAAGAGAAATTAAAAGCCGACTGTAATACCCAATTTACCAAATAACCCCGGTACAATATTAATTATAAAAAATGGAACGAGTACTACGATTATAATTATTATTGTTATATTCCTACTAACTACTAATCACAAGTCATAATAAGAGCAGTTTTTTTCTAATACTAAAATAGAATAAAACAACAAACTACTTGACAACAGACGAAGAAATTGCATCGAGTTGGACCGCTAACCCAATAAATCCTTTTTTATTCTTTTAAAATCATAAAATTTAATAATAATACTAATAAAACTAAACAGAAACCAAAAACTCATATTTCAATGCGGAGTCTAGGCAGCCTCACGCCCTCTACCTCTCGTTTTGTTTCCATCTTCCTCACGCCAAGCACCTGCCCTTCTCTTTCAACATCACATGCCATTGCTTTCTCTCTCCTTCGGCTTCCCTCTCATTTGTTGTGACTGGAGCTGTGCATTTATGGCCAAAGACAGTTAAAATGAACGTGTTTTATTATTATTTTTCTCTCTCTCTTAAGTCAAATGTATATCATATAAGTACACACGTGGCATTAGTGTAATTAGTTGGTCCCACCGTTGATGGCTTAGATTTTCTTCCAATACCTAAAAATCTTGATTTCTTTCTATTAATTTTGACTGTCTAGTCTATTAATGGGAACTTGTTACACATCCCATGGTTATGGTTCAACCTTATACATCCATACATGTTATGGGATGCAAGTGATGAATGAGCATTTGACCAAATATCTATTTTAATATATTTCTAAGGGTCCCTTGGCATGGCTGTCGGTTTAATTTTAGGTACCCAATTTCCATTAACTATATAAAATGATAAAAATACTTGGTAGTGGTGATATCTGGACATACAATGCCAATCCAAGTCGCTAACAGGATATTATTACTTTGCTTAAAAAGATAGTGTGAAACCAAAGACACAAAGTCCCAATGGCATTTGTGCAGATTATGCTCCCAACTTTCCTTGAAATTGCGTCTTCTACCTTTCATATCTCCATGGTGGGCCTCTTTTAGTTTTTGTATTCTCCATGTCTTTGGTCCTAATTGTTCGCCTTGTATTATTTTTACCATGTTGTTTCTATTCATTTTTCAAAGGGGTTCTGTTTGCTTCCTTTTGCAATCTTTTATTGAATTTTATTTTATGCCACCAGAACACAAAGTCTAATATGCCCATGGAGAAGGAATTGCTAATATAACCCATTACGTAATACTTTCACTTAGTTTGAAATTTGAGAATAAGATAAGGAGCGACGATTCTTCCACCAAAGGGAATATTGAGAACTTGCTATGTCCCTATTCTTTTGAAAATGAATCAAATTGCACAACCTAACCACCTACCCATACAAGACAACAAATGAAAGGAAGGACTATGCTCTCAGGCTCAGCTCGCGCTGCTTGTAGTTTGTAGTAGGCAGGCAGGCAGGCGAGGCACAAATAACAAAGAAATTAAAATGCGGGCCGCAATTGACTTTTCCTACAAACAAGAGCGTCTGTTCGATAACGTGAGTTCTCAGTAAAAATGAATTTAAGGCAATGTTGCTGTTATTTGCAATTATGCGATTTCTCCTGTGCAATATTTTTCTGTAAAGGTGGGTGGAGTTGGCAATTAAATTCTAGGGCGCAAAGCCTATGGTCTGCCAAAAACGAATGGACCGACTCAAATGACCCACCTACAACACCATTTGTTAGCGTATGAAGAGAGGTAGATGTTGAATGGATCATAATGATTATGCACATGGCAAGTGTTTGTAGGCAATTTAAATTGAAAGAGATTGAACAGAGATTAGGAAAAGATACAGTCAAAAGGGTTATTATCTCTTAATGAAATTATAAGCACTACCAAGGGAAGAGAGGAAGCTTGCAGCAACTAGCCGGCATCACGACTTTCTTGCATTTCAATTTTTGTCTACAACTTTGTAAAAAAGAAAAAAAAGGGAAAAGAAAAGGGGTCTACAAGACAAGATGATAAATACACTTCACCCCGCAGAATATGGTTATTAGTTACTTACAAAAATGTCAAAGTTCCGGAATCTTAAACCAATTTAATTTTATGCATCTGTTGAAATAAAAATAAATAAAAAAAAAAAAAATTCTCAAAGGTGTCTCTGCCTACCGCTCACAGCACAAAATATATTCCATGTGTAGCTAAAATACGCAAAACTGTGCCCTACACTTTTCTTCAAAGCCTTCAAAAAATACCGATGACCTAGACTAATAGTGAGAATGCGTTTGAAAATGGATCATTTTCATATGAGAATGAGGTTGCTAGCTACAGATATAATTAAGAGTCAGTTTGGTATTTTGCTATTGTAGAATGAAAACTCTAAACCAAAAATATAAAAATTCTATAAATAAAAAAAAAAAATTATTATTACCGAGCTCATTTTTAACTTTGCTTTCAAAACAAAACCCAATTATCACAAAATCAAATCAATTGAACCTCAAATTAACTTTTTTGAGATAACATTAGTACAAAATAAATACTTGGGATGGTAAAAATGTGGAAACTTGTCATACTACCCTATAAAATGTGAAACCTTGAGACAATATTAAAGAACAGGCATCAAATACTGTGGTTCACTAGTTAATGTGAGGGCAGCCACTAACTGTTGAAATTGCGTACAAAATAAATTTGTTACCAGATTTCAAAATGATCCTACCAATCTACCATCTAGAACTCAACAGGTAAACAGCAACGTGATTGAGAAATATTTCTATCACAATTGTTTCTTGTTCCTAAATTGCATTAAATGCACAAAACAAACCAATTTGTGGCTTTTCATAATTTATTTGTAAATTACTAACCATGGAATCAAATGGTCAAAGCCTTGAGTTTTAATATAGCTTGCAAATACCGTCGCACACTAAGTAACAATGTGTATCTATATACAGGAAACGAATTAATACACAAATATTCCTAAAGCAGGCAGGCATTTAACACGAAGAAAGCAATTCAAAGAAAGGTGGGCAGTAACAGGGTAAATACAAGATGACAAAAGGAAATATTATAACCTGATGGAAAAATAGCAGTCCTCTGTTCTCTTTTCCATTTGTAGCATCATTTATCGGGAACAAGCATTGTCCAACAGTAAAATCAAAAAATTCATCCAAAAGACGGAAAAAGCAAGAGTAGAAATGCAACAAATATGCAATCCCTGTGACCCTGTCATTTTCCTTTTTCCACTATTTTCTTGGTAATGAAAAGGAAGCCTCAAGAGATTAAAATAGAGAAACATCATGAATCTAGCCCAAAAAGGAAAACAAAATCTACAAAATTTTGAACTAAACATGAGCAAAACTAATTAAAAAACACCTGCCGTTAGACCTAACAGTCTAATAATCAAGCAAACCTCACAATAAAACATGTGAGTCAAGGATAGTGCCACAATCATGACAAATCAATTATCATCAACTTCAAGTTCTCATAAATGCAATTTGTTATTGTCTTATACAAGCACCACAAGTAGTTTCGTCATGAAGCTTCTGAGACCAAGAAAGAAAACACTATTTAGACAAAATCATAATGTAATGCTTCAGGAACCACAAATTACGATACACAAATAAGTTGGTCTTGTACAGATATCCACAATATGTAATAACTTTATCTATCTCTGCACGAAGAAAGTTGGTAAACAGAAAACAGGATAGATTTAAGAAACAGAGGTCTTCATAAAGGAAGCACCTAAGGTGTCAAGGGGAACAGTTAATATTCCCACAACCGAAAATTCCACCATCGACAAAGCAAATGCACGATGTACAAGCTAGGTGAAGCAGCTGATACATGACATTGGTCTGGATATGCCATTAACCATTCAATCAATGCCTCTGTCTTTCTGACTGGAGCACAACGCCTGTTTTCAGACAACATAGCAATCTGCAGGTCAAACCAAACAAAAATTTTTGAATGCATTGTCAGTTCATATTCATAAAATAATATTAATACCAATAATAATAGATTGCAACAAAAATAATGACCTTAAAAGGCAAAGCAATCCTAGAACACCTCTCCCAACTTCACAACTGAAAGTACATTTATTTGTCAGAAGGTTTTTCTGTACACGAACAACTTATATCTTTTGCTGGGCAATTAACATCTCCCATCTTTTGCTGGTGGTAATACCTATATCCCGAATCAATTTGGTTAAGAATAACTTAATTCAAAGTATCCTGATTAATATCCACATATTCTTCAATATTATCTTGGATGTCAAGGCACAAGATCGTCCAATTCTATAAAATCTTCCTCCAAAATTGATAGTAATTGCTGAGCTGTTACAGCATCACTAAATGTAGCAGCACCAGTAAGCCCAGACGTACTGACCTGTTAAGCAGCCAGGATAGATAAAAAAGTGTCACTAATATGAAGAATACACAAATGATTCAAAATGATAGGTGAACAGAAACTGCATGCATTGAGCTTGTATAAGTTAAGACCTAAGATTGTAAATAAGTAAACTAACAAGGCATGAGATTTGATTTCAAAATTGGAAAAAACACGAGAAAGAAATGAGGATAAACAAACTTCTTCCTAAGAAATACCAAAATCACCCTTTCAAGGTAGTCTGAACTTTGTTAGGGTTAAGAGTTGCATGGCACAATTAGATCAGTGCAATGGTGGTATACACGAGTAGAGGAAGGTTCAAAATTTGTTACCTGCTTATCGGGTGGGATGCCAGGGGAAAATTGGAAGCTGGCATCAGAAACAGGCCCAGATATGGCTTGACCATCAAACCGACTATCAGACTGGCCCAGATATCTTGATGTATCATTTTGCCTTTTGAAGGAGTCAACATCATGCATTTTAGATTCAATGATGTCTCGTTTAAGAATTCCATCGTGTTGAATACCAATATGACGTACTGCAGGTACACTTTCTTCTGCAACACTACTTAAACCAACCTCGGACATGCTATTTCCACCACGAGATTTTACGAACACCCGGCACAGGACAAAAGAGGCCTGCGGATAGCTCATAGCATGAGGTTGCACAGAGCAACAAAAGAAAATCAACTAAAATGATGAACAAAGCAGATGACCCATTGACACAGCACCAAATAAGAACAATAGCAAGTGGAGAAAATCTAGAAGAAACGATATGATTGAGAGAGATTAAGGATATGATTAAGGTTCCACTGAAAAGTGTGAATTTGTTTCAATTTGAGATTTACATTAACCATGTGTTTGCAACTGTGAATTAGGTTCAAAAAGATGAAACACATCTGGAACAAGATCCTTGAAATCTACTTCTGGTAAGAAATAGATTTCCTACTCTAACAATGCCAATGAAAATCAAAGACAGCCAAAATAAGCACCCAAATATCACTATAGTGAGAAACTAAAGCCTAATTCAACTAAAATAGGTACAATAAAAATAATAATACAACTAGCTTAGCTCATTCTATATCATCCAAACTCCATATGACCCAAGTAAAGCCAAAAATAAAGCAAAACCAACCCAAGTTCCCAACAAAGGTAGAAAATATCAAATATCTAGATGCTGTCTCAAGCACATACAATTACTCCCCAAAGTTGAAGTATCACCAATTCTTTTTGGAGATTGCAAAGAGTGACACAATTAGAAGATAAGTAAGGGATACAGTCGGATTATTGTTACCGAACAATTGTCGCTTTACATTAATTTGAATTTAGATAAAGCGTCGGCTGCTCCCTAAGGGACGTTACCACTACCTTAACTCAGTACATTCTAATAGGAGATATGAGGGTAGTAAAAGGTAAGCTGTGGGAATATATTTACTCACATATTCTATGGCTTGATCGTAATAACATCAACCGGATTAAACAAAAGAGACTTATATGCTCTTAACCAATACTTTAATCAACTTAATATTCTATAATCCAGAATATCTACCATGAAAATAATACTGAAACTTACACAATGATTAGACAAGACTGTTTCACGAAAGAAATTTAACAATTCTTAAACAAAAATAGCATCAAGTATCAAAATTCTTGTAAATCAAGCACCCAATATCGATTATAATTCAAACAACTGAAACTCTCGGTACAAATAGTAAATTCAAAATAGTTGTCCTGAATTTATAAATCAAACCCAATCATTGCTTCAAAACAACAAAAAAAGCGTCCAGATTTCACAAATCATCATCTCCAACAAAATTTCTTAACAAACCACTACCATTTTGCAGACGCTAATAGTACTGAGCAGAAAAAATAAAGCATTATACCTTGAACACAGAATTTCATCTGAATATTAAAACAAGGGCTCATAACAGAAACTTCATCTGCAAATTGTCTAAGTACCTTGACATGGTCAACAAGGGCATACTCATGCATGAACCAATCAGTCCTCACTGCAGTTTTTAAGGTATTCCCCGAATAAAATACGAAAATTGTTTTGGTCCCTAATACCAACTTCCCTCCTTTATTGTTATTGTTGCTGTTGTTCCTAACAATAACATCTCTAACTTTCCCTTTTCTTCTCCAATACCCATTTTTTGCTCTTCTACATCTGTCATCTTTTTTAACCCTAACTTTACTGTAGCAGTACCAGTGTCTCTTCCTTGCTCTGTATCCGTACGGATAACACGCCATCTCTGGTAAATCATACGGTTCGTATTGGTACAAATCAAGCTCTTTAATCAAGTCGTAACCGCAGAGACTGCTTTCTTCCCCAGTGTTTGTATTCGTCGTGGTGAGGTAATGGCAAAAGAGTTGTTCTTCGGAAGGATAAAAACGGCAGCCCGGAGAAAGAGAAAATGATGCTGTTTTACTGTTGCTGTTGCTGTCGGAGCCCTCCATTACTTACGCTTTATGCAATTTGGGGAAGAAATACAACAACAACGAAGAGAAAATCTAGTTCGAGGTTTAGCGGGATTCTTTATAGTCAGCAAGATGCGTGCACATGAAGTTTCTTAGTGCAAGCGATTCTATTCTGCTAATGTGTACGTTTTCCTTATTTGTAACCTGTCCATCGGGAGAATTCAATGGGTTTTTCACGTGGCATGTTTTAATTGGTGAAGTAGAGTAATTTCTTTGACTACTTAAAATGAAGGTTACATGTGGAACTATCGACGGTGTTAAATTTTCATTCTACTTTAAATTTAATTACAGCCATTGTTTTCAAGGTCATTGTGACATTTGTGGCATGGATAACTGCTGTTTCAACGTTGTATTTATCATAGCTCGTAGATTGAAATCATATTTGGTATTAAGGTGTTGTGTACAGTTATTTTTTATTTTTGTTTTATAATTTTTATTGTGAAATAAAATTAAAATATTAAATATTAATTAAAATATAAATAAATTAATTATATTAAAATTTTAAATTATTATTTATTATTCTATAATTTTATTTTTAAAATAAAGCGAAAGTCTATTATATTAAAGATACTTTCAATAAGAACTAACTTAACATTCACTCTCTAGATAAGCGACTACACTGTCTTTGTCGTGCACTTATTTGACGGAAACCAGTGAGTTCCCCATTTTTTATCCTCGCAAGGAAGATAGCTGTGGATTTTATACCATTATATAGCGTGGACTAAACACAGATTCTGAAGTTTTGAACGTAGGAAGCAAAGGTTTCTGCAGTCCGAAATCTGGAACTTGGGAACCCTGATGACATACGCTATGGGCCTCTTATATTAGAAACCATTTACTGTATAAAATTAGTGTGGTTCGAGACTTAAATTTACAAGTACTGTCCATTGTCCTTGGCCCGGTATATCTTCTCCATCTCTTATTAACCATGTGATATTACGTTGAATTGTATTTGTGACATTATGAAAGACATGATTAAAATTGCAATTGCAACAGATCTGATGTGTTCTAGCGGTTATAATTCGGACAGATACACAATCCCGATCCTTTGAAGCGCGTTATTAATAAGTAATTGGTTCTATAGACAGAAATGTTTCTAGTCCATTATTTTTATTTTTAACATTTTTATCTTTCCTTCAGGTATTAATATAAACGAAAAAGCGAGCTCCATAGCTTATCCTGGTGGCATGATTTAAATACAGTTCGACCGAAATTTTCATTCCATTTGAAGTTGTAAGTGGTTATTGGAAAAATTAGTTTGAAAAAAAGATTATTTTTTATTTGTTATATCTATAAGATTAAAAGAAGTATTTCAATACGAAATTAATAATATGATTGCAATCTTAACCTCAAAATGTTTATGTGTATAAAAACTGATGTATTTTTCTCTTAAAAGGTTGTTTATGAGCTTCACACAAAGTCATTCTTTTTACAGACACTTATTATAGTCTGAAAAAATTTTAAATGAACTAATAGAGAAAATGTAGATTCATGAGCTTCCTGAATCTAATTTGCTTTTTTTGAGTTAACTATGCCATATTCTATTAAAAATTCTGTAGTAACAAAACAAAAAACTTATTTAATTATAACTCTTTTAAATTAAATTTTAGCTTGATTTTTAATCAATAATAAACACTTAATTGATCCTCTATTTAATATACATAAATTAAAATAAAATCCATTGCAAATGTTTTATCTCTTTAATTACACATTTTTGTTTCTAGTCACTAAATGTTCTAATAATCATCTTAATATTTTTATATTTATAAATTAAATTTATAAATAAATATTATTATTTAATAAATAATTTATTCAATGAAATGCAATTATAGATTTAATAATATTAAGATTTATTAAGCTTAGTAAAATTTATATGAAATAAAATTAATACTATTTATTTTATTGTTCAATGTATAACATAAACACTAATTTTTTGATTCAAGCTCTCTATTTCAAAGATTAAGATAAATTATTTATAATTATATATTATGAAATGCCTAATTCATAAATAACTGTGAATTATATTTTATTTATAAAAAGTTTGTAATTTATATCTTTCTACAAAATATTTAATTACCTAACACATAAATCACATGTTGTATAAATAAAAGTAAATAATATACAATCTAATTATATGAAATAAAATTTTATAAAATAAAAAGATAATATTATTATATTATGAGAATAATAATAACAGTAATTCTAACAGCAATGACATCATAGCTCTCCTAAGTATCTCTTATCAAATGTAAAGTAATAGTTACAGGCCAGGAAGGAATCAAGAGGCAGCACGTATGAACTCTACACTGAATTCAAGAGCGTCCGCTATTTCTGGTGAAAAGGCAAGAGATTTCACCCTTCTAAAATAGTGTCTTAGCACAAGTATAACTTAAAATGTCACACGTCACAATCTCAAACAAACCTTATGTCAGTTTCTCAAAATGTACATTCTATTTCATATCGAACAGAGATGCTGCATACAGAATATTTAACAGGCAATGAAACAGGTGAAAGTTGCATCCAGTGGGTTCTTTTTATAATCTTATTTTTAAAATATTATTCTCTTTCAAGTCGTCACAGGCTTTTTTTGTGGATAGCGGTTATCACCCGTAATACATCAAATTTATATTTGACCAGCAATACTATTTTTTTTCTTTCGTTGATGACCTGGATATCAAGCCAATACAAGCACAAATAATAATTACAAAGACAACACAATATTTACGATAGATTATAAACTACTAACATATATTTGGTTAATACTTACAAGAATTTTAAATTTTTTCTCTCTAGAATTTTTCTCTCTAAAATTTTT
>JAWDEX010129925.1:0-24892 GCA_035221805.1 Trichilia hirta
TTGCAAATAATTTGCAAAATGGTTTTGTAAGCCAAAGGTAGTCTCCAACTAATCACCATCAACCCTATTATCTTTCTTCTAGTGTGTAGATACCATTGGAGGCTTCGGAGAGATTTCAAGCTTGGCGAAAAAAGCAATTAAAGTATGTATTTCATTAAATCCTAAGTAATTGCATGCTAAATGTGTTTAGTATGTTAATATGCATAAAATGTAAATAATTGATCCTTTAAGTTTTACACGAAAACCAACCTTCAAAATATACTAAAGTAGTGGTGATAACCTAGCAACTAGAATCTTCAAATATAATTTTGAGCTTGACTCACAACTTTTCATTTTTTGAATCTATTAAAAAGGCTAAAAAGTTTTGTATTTGCTTATATACTTGTAATTAGATTTATGAACTAAATATTTTATATGTATTATTTAAATTGAAAATAAAAGTTTATATGTTTGAGTAATATTTTGAAATGTTTTAGAGAAACAATCTATGTTATTACGTTTAAAATATAATTTAAAAATAATTTTAAATAATTTATATGTAATTGTACAAAAAATAGGTAACTAAAATATTTTATAAATTCAGGAGATATGTTTTATTATTTAAAATGTGTCTCAAAAATTTGTAGTAATTGTTACGTGTGAGTTTTATGGGCGAAAATATAATAACATATTTATATAATTATTTGATTAATAAATAAATAATATTTTAAAAATTATAAGAGAAATTTTGTGATAAAAAATTTTGATCAGATAAATGTTATTTTAAACAAATTATATGGGGCATAGAGAGGGTCAACATTGTCTTTCGACAAGGGTTTCTTGATTAATTTTTTTTTTTTATCGTAAAATACATGTATCTAATTAGTGTGACAATTATTTTATTTGGTAATGATATGGTCGGACACATTGATGTTCAAAATAGAAAAGGGACGAAAAGCTGATAGAAACCATGCGATTCTGACGAAGATCTATAAGAGAAAAGGAACAGTGGATCGTCAGCTTAGTTCAGGTGTCTGCACATGTTCAGAGGAATCATGTGAACTAATCTTTTAAATCTTTAATCATCGACGATCAAGACTAAAGAAACAACAGAAGTCGTTCTTTTTCCCAAGACAGTATGCTCTATTGTATTCCCCGTCTTTCTCTTTCTTAGTTTGTGAATTACTATAACCTATTATATTATTAATTTATATATATAATTTATTATATGCCATTTTTCTTAATTTATTTAATACCTAACTTTTTAATGACATGATTATATAATAACCCTCTAACATCAACACAAGACATTCTCTAGGGCTTCTTAATCTTCCCTTTCTTCTGGGATTCTATCTTTTGATGGAATATTTAATTTATTATACCATATTATTAATTTATCTCGTAATAAGCCATTTCTAGGGTGGTGGAGTTCTATATTCTAGTGCTTTAAAATACTAACGATGCAAAGATAGTTTAAATACCAAGAAAAATCCTTGGCTGAGCGGCATTCCTTTGAACGTTTCACTGAAATTTTAGTTTATTATCGGATTTCTGATTGACTGATTAAGTATGCTCAACTAATGCAATTTGGTTAATGTTACTTGTTAATCGACTCGATCATTCTTGTTCTTAATTATGAGCTCTCTGAAACAAAGTGATATTATAATTTAATAATTCAATATACACAAATAAAAACTCACTAACATTTCATTGATGTTATTTTTTTAAAACAGTGATTACACCTCATGATAAAAGTTTACTATTTTATGATCTAAAAAAATATTATAATTTTAAAAAAATGTGATAGCAATTAAATTTAAAGGTAATAAAAGTTATGAAAGAGAAAATAAGGTGCACATAAATTAACTTAAGTTATTAAATTATTATAACTTTTTTTCTTAAAATTTATTCGATCACTAACTTTAGTTCTGATCATTATTTATAATTTTAAACTATTATAAATATAATAAATAAAAAAATCCTAATGCTCAAAGTTCAAAGAACAATTTTGGTGCATCATCGTCTATAAAATTACATGCAAAATAATATTAATACATATCTTGTTGGGCTATGTTAAATAGGTTGTCTCTAAATTAAAAATGAATTGAATAATAATCAAGTTACACACCAGTTAAAAGTCCCTAGTATCAAAACTCATCCCATTACACAATACCAAGATTAGCCTTTCATTATTTATGTATTAAGTTAATTATACGCAATTAACTATCATTCTATTATACATGGCCTTCGTTGTGGCATGTGCTTCAACTGCAAACTAAGCTACCAAAAATTCCTACCTCCAAAAAGACGTGGCTCAGAGCTGTGGACACATACTGCAGATTCTTCGACGTATATAATAATATTATAATTAATATTAATCAACGATATAATTGTTAATTACAAAAATAAAAAAACAAAATAGAAACTAGCGACGGAGATGTACACTGTACACAGCTGGTTTTTGTTGACTTGTTGAGGAAACCGCGGATATGGGGACCTCAAATTTTGGGAACTTTCATACTGTTTCCCTTTGTTTCTATCCGCAATTCAGATTCTTTGTCGGATTTCCTCTTCTGTATAATCAACATAGTGTAAGAACATTACACATGTCCATTTCCACCAATCAAAATTTACCATGTCCTTATCTCACCAGTGTTTCAACATCCATCCAAATAGAACCTTTCTACTTCTACAATATTCAGAAACACTCCCCGTTTTCCCATCACAAGAACCATTCTGATCAATAATGCTATTAAAAGATATTAGGAGTAAGAATAGACCATATTTATCTAGTATTGGAAATTCCGGCTGCAATTTAGTAATCGTATTCCAACAATAAAACTAATGTTAATACGTCACTTGGCGCTATTAAATTACTCTAACGTGCAATGAATCTGAAGCCATACGACAGTTTTCCAACAAAAGTATTGAAGTGCAATTATTAATTTAAAATAATTTTAGTGATAGTCTGTTTAGTTTTGTCGTGGTTCTGTTATATTATGAAAACAAAATTAAAAAATATATATATTTTATAACATTAATTTTTATATGACTTGTCTATATTTATAATAATATTTAATAATTAAAAAAAAATTTCTTAATAATTTAATTTAAAAGTTACCACATTATAATACCAAATAGATTCTAAATTTTTTTTGATATTTATATTTAAATAAAATATGATTACAACTTTCAATACATTATATGATTTAAATTTTTGCATACTATGATTCATATTTTTTAAGACAATAATTTCTCTCTCTCTCTCTCTCTCTCTCTTACTTGGTGTCCTCACCATTTGTATATGTTGTTAAAATTTTTAATGCTTTTAGTGATTATATATTTTTATTAATCCGTACATGTCTTGTGTAGACAGTCAATATCTTCGAAAAAAATAGATGATTTATTGCTTCATTTACCACTGATTATCTCATCATTTAATATATTTAAAAGAGAAAACAATTTCAAACTTCCAAAGGTGTTTGTCTTTGTGTGTGGAATGGAGTGACAAATATTCAACAAAGTATACAGTTTATTAATTTTTATATTTAGATAAAAAAAACAATCCAACCTTCCACTTCTTCTTTCCTCTCTCAAAAGCAACTCAACAACCAAAAATATTAATTAGGTTGTGGAAGATACAGCCTAACTTTTCTTTTAAGTTTAATTTATATATTTATATCTATTTATCTATATTTATCCATGCATATTTATATCTATTATTTACGTTCTAAATTCTAATTCACTTTATATACACTTTTAAACTTATTACCGATGGATATTAAATAAAATAACTTATTTATATTACTATAGTGTAAGATATAAAAACATATAACAATATTTCAGTCTTTAAGATTTGCAGAAACAAAAAATTAGTCTGTGCAATATTTTCATTATATTTTAAAAATAAATTAATACTTATACCAATTGATTAGTAAAAAGTTGTTAAGCTGTTCTTAAAAACTGTTTTGGCAAACCTTTGGGTTAAAACATTACATTAATTCTTTTGCATGTTGTTCGAAGTTTCTCCAACTTTCCTATTTACTAACAATTAAAAATATTTCCTTCAATTTATTATTATTTTTATATTCTTTCGTATACATAAATATTTCTTATTACGAATCTTTTTATCCTTTATACTAGGTGTCAGGGGTTTCTTTTACGTACAGTGGCAATGTTTATGATGCGTCAAGTCCACACTTGACTAGCACTACTTTCTTTCGCTGATAACTGGTATAATCAAGTTAATATAAGCACAAATGACAAATTACAAACACAACACAAACCTTTAACCTTTTTATTAATCACGTAAAAATGATTACAAAGCCATTCACACTTTCTTGGGGAATGCTTATAATAATTTTAAATTTTTTTCTCTAAAATTTTATCTCTCTAAAATAAGTCTATCAGCTCTGAGTCATTTATCGACAACATGCCTAAGATCTCTTTTTATAGTAAACTAACACCCTTGACTTCTTACGGTCACAAGGTATCTTAAAATTTGATTTATAATCAAACACTAACTCGTGTGTCACGTGTTAGGCCACGTCACTGTGCCATATCATCCTAAGGGACCCACTTGCCACATGCAATGCCCACACTTACATGGCCATAGGAGTCATGGTGAGACTTTCTTTATGGTAAGATAGTGCTCTTTAATTGGGACTCTTACTCCTCCTTTAATTATTGTTGTAGGACCAAATTAGGAGTTTTGTGAAGAAATATACTTATTATTAATAACATAACATGCAGCCTACTTAGCCTTTGTGAGCCCTTTTATGTGCCCTAACGTGCTGTTTGCGTGTGCCTATAGCCTGTTGCCAGTACATGTTGTGCTGTCTTGCCCTGCATACTGTAGCTACACCTTGGGCACCCTTGTGCCCATCTTGGTCAACTTATAGGATGCTTTGCACCACCACTTCGCACATATCACTGCCACTCCACACATGTTATTGCACCTATCAAGACTTCTCTGTATATGCTCCTACACAAATAATGGCCTGTGTGCCTGCCTGTGCCACCTTTGGCAGCTTCATGCACTCACTTGTATTGCTTGTAACCCTTTGTGCATGAGCTACCTTTCTTGCCCGCGCTAACCTCCCAATGACTAGGATCCAAGCATCACCTTAGCCTCGGGTGCGCCTTCAAAGTTTCGGTTATGACAAACCTCTTTCATTTGAAGATTCCAACGTCCTCGTTAGATTGGAGAGGTAGTCATTCACTTGTTTCTTGAATTGCTATAGTGTAATATCTCGCTCCCAGCTTGCATCTGTCATGCTTCTCCCTTTCTACTAAACTAAGTATTTTATTTTTTTGTTCTTTTTACTTTGCCCCATGGTTCGATAGTCAAGGATTTTCTCTACTTCATTGTCAAACTGCTTCTGGATCATTGGTGGAGCTCTTTTGGTCTGTTGACATTAGACATTAACCAAGTCTCTGTGAAAGGGTTTCAAATAACTCACATGTATCATTGGGTGTATTTTTAGCCTTTCGGGTAGTTTTAGTTTATAAGCAACTTTACTTACTTTTTTGACTACTTCAAAGGGTCTATTGTACTTTAGCACCAATCCTTTATGCATAGTCTTACTACTAATCTTCTTCTAAATTTATGGAGTTAGCTTCAACAACACTAAGTCACCATCGCTAAACTCTAGATCTCTTCGCTTTGCATCAGCATACTTCTTTATTTGACAAGATGCCTTAACTAGACTTTTCGAGGCTAACTCAATCATCCTTTGTTTGTCTCGTGCAAGTTTGTATTTTATAGAACACTTTACCTCTGAGTGTTACTTTGCCACCTCTTGCAACATACGAGGTTATTGCCCCATCACCAGTTCAGTTGGACTCATTTTAGTTGCATAAGACCTATGTATGTTGTAGCAAAATTGGGCTGAGTTAAGCAAATCTTCTCAATTATTTTGAATAGCTGTCACATAATGCCATAAGCACTCCTTAAGTAATGCATTCAATCTTTCAATCTGACCAACTATTTGAGGATTATTTGTTATAAAAATTTTTAATTTTATACCCATGTGATTGAAGAGCAAAGTTCAAAACCTTCCTGTGAACCTTGCATCTCGTTCACTCACAATACTTTCAGCACTCTAAAATATTTTACCACATGCTTTAGTATCAACTTTGCTGTCTTTTTTGTTGAGCATGTTCGAGGTATAGGTATAAAGAGAATATATTTTGAGAATTAATAGATCGCGATCAATATTGACTTACATCTAAATATTAACTTAGGTAATTTTGGTATAAAATCTATTGAGATCGACTGCTATGGTTTCTCTGGTATTAGAAATGGCTGAAAAAGTTCTGTTGTTCTTTTTTTTTTGTCTTGTCTAGTAAGCACACTAGACATATCTTAACATACATTTGTATGTCTTCTTTTATCTTGGGCTAATAATATGACCTTTCCAACAAAGTCATCATCTGCTCAATTTTTGAATGTCCTACGTATTTGGTATCGTGCGTTTCTTGCAACAATATCCTTCGTAGGTCCCCTCCACTAAGAACATACAATCTTTTCCCTCGAGCATAAATTAGCCTATTCTTGAGCCAATATCTTCGTACTGTGCCTTCCTTGATGTCATCACGCAGCTACTGGTAAGATTATCTGACTCTATATGCTACTTTATTTGATCAATAAAGTCAGTTGTCATGGTTAAGAATGCAGCAACATAGCCTTTCACTTCCTTTTTATGGGTCGAGTACCTTTACTCTGTATCTTTTAACTTTTAACTCTCGAAAGCTATCGGATATCCATCTTGAACTAACATACCACCGATGGCCCTGTCTAATACATCCGTCCATAATTCAAATGGTTTATCAAAGTTAGATAGCTTCAACACTAATTCAGAAAGAACTACCCCTTTAATATCATCGAATGATTGCTGGTATATATCTATTCATTCTCATGGTTTCTCCTTCTTTAGTAAGTCAGTGAGCATCCCTACTCTTCTTGAGTAGCCCTCAGTGAACTTTTTATAATAATTAACCAATTTGAGGAATGATCTTAGTTTTGAAACTCGTATTGGTGTAGGCCAATCAATGATTGCCTTGATTTTTATTTCATCTATACAATTTTTTTCGTAGCTTACCCAGTGCTTTAAGAATAGTACTTGTTATCGATAAAACTCGCATTTTTTCTTTCTTTATGTAAAGTTTATGTTCGTTCAATTTGGCAAATACTAGCCTTAGATGCTTGAAATATTCTTTGAAGGTTTCACTGTATACCATTATATCATCTAAATATACCACCACAAACTAATCTAAGAACTTGTAGAGTACATCATTCATTAAGTTACAAAAGGTTATTGGTGTATTTGTCAACCCAAATGGCATCACCAAGAACTCATATAACCTATATCGAGTTACGTATGCTGTCTTGGCTTTATCTCTCTCTATAATCTTAACTTGCTAATATTCTAATAATAAATCCAGCTTAGTATAGTAAGAGGCTCTTTCTAATCGATCAAATAAATCAATAACATTTGGAACGAGATATTTCTTTTTGATCGTCACTTTGTTGATTGCATGGTAGTCTACACACATACGTAATGATCCATCTTTCTTTTTCTAAAATAATACTAGTGCCTCATATGGTGCTTTCAAAAATTAGATGTACCCCGCATCCAATAGCTAGTCCAGTTGTTTTTGCAACTTTGCTAACTTTATCGGAGCCATTCGATAAAGAACCTGAGTAAGTGGTCTTGCTTTTAGCTCCAAATCAATGTGATGATCCATCGCCTGTCATGGGGATAATTCTTTAGGCAATTCTGGTAACATCACATTGGCAAATTCATCTAGCACAGTTTCATACTTGTTAGGTACTTTTTTAATTTGATCTGGCTTGATCTCAACAAGTATCATAATATAGGAAACTTTTTATTGCTT
This sequence comes from Trichilia hirta, assembly GCA_035221805.1. Taxonomy (NCBI): domain Eukaryota; kingdom Viridiplantae; phylum Streptophyta; class Magnoliopsida; order Sapindales; family Meliaceae; genus Trichilia; species Trichilia hirta. Next base: position 7,879 of record JAWDEX010129925.1, read on the forward strand.
TAACCCTTTGTTGAATTGCATAGCACTTTGGAATGATAGTCCCATCTTGTCATTTTTTAGAAACTCGCATTGCACAAGTTTTGGTGCCTTTTCTATAATTAGAAGACTCCTTATATATGGCATCATATATGCCATTGCTTCTACAAAGAACTCTAAGCCAAGAATAAATTCAAAGTCTTTAAGTGAAAGGACAAAAAATATGATTTTCTTCTCTCATGTTCCAATTCTCAATGACGTTATGGTTGTACCTAGCATAGCCATATTTGAAGAGTTCACTGCTCTTACTGTATATGGTGTACCCTTAACTTTTAACCCTAATTGCTTTATCTCTTATTTCACGATGAAGTTGTTTGTAGCACCCATATCTAACATAGGCCAAACTTTTTTCCCATTAATATATGTTGTCACATACATAAGCCCTCAATAAAACTCATCAATTCGCAACACATTATATCTTTGTTATTGTAATGGGTTTAACTTTAGAATACTCGAGTCTGCCTTTCTTGGTATCTCTTGTTCGGTTGATGTATTTAATTTAGCTTGTTTTGGGCACTTCTTTGCCCTATAAGGTCTACTATAAATAAAATACCCTAGTCTTTATTACTTCTACGACTTGGCTTGGCTGGTTTTTCTTTGATTTTTTTAACCTTCGCCTTTGGATTTTTAGCCTTTTTTTTTTCTTGCCCTTGTTGGCTTTCTTCTGCTCGTTTTAAGTCTTAAGTTTATAGTCAACTAGCCCATCAATCGCTGCAATTGTTGAAGACAAATATTTAATGCCTTGTCTTCGTAACTCAATTTGCGCCCAATTTTGTAAACCTAAAACAAAATTAAATAGTTTGTCTTTCTCAGACATATTATGAATATTCAACATCAATGAACTGAATTCTTTCACATAATTTTGCACCATCTCAGTGCACTTTAGTCTCTTTAATCTTTTTTTAGCAAGCCACATTATATTACTAGGAAGGAATTGGGCCTTCAATTCCTTCTTCAATACTTTCCATGTTTGGATAGGTGATTTTTGCGCCTCAGCATTCTCGATCATTTTCGTACGCCACCATAACTTAGCATCACTCGTAAAGTACATGCTAGTTATGTTACTTACTCTGTTTCTAAAATATAGGCTGCTTTAAAATACTACTCCATGTCCTATAAAAAGCTTTCCAACTCTTTTGCATTTTGTACCCCGCAAATTTCTTCAGTTCAGGCACTTTTACTTTAAAGAAAGTTAGCTCAACTTGTTAAGGTATGTTGCCTAAAGACCTCTTGATCACCATCATCTCGATCATAAGATCCTTTATTTTTCTCTTAAAAATATTATTTGTAGTAATAAGGTCTTCACTTATAGTGTTTATCCATTCTTGGCACTCTTTTTTGAGACCTTTAAAAAGTGCTTTTAGATCTACTATTTAGTCCTTTAATGCAACCATTTTTGAAATCAAGATTTTTGCTTAAGTGGATAACGAAGGAGTATTGGGTGTAATTGTCCCAATAGCTTTTTTTAAGAGATCCAAAAAGTCCTTGACGATATCTCCTACCATTGAATGTGTTGCTTGTTGTGAGTAAGTGTGGCTCTATCCCAAACTGTGCTCTTTAGCCTAACGAGCTCTAATACCAACTGTCATGAATTTTTTTTAGGTTTAGTGACAACTCCTGTAACGCATCAAGTTCACCCTTGACCAACACTACTTTCTTTTACTAATAGCCTATATAATTAAGCCAATACAAGCACAAATAGCAAATCACAAAGATAACACAATGTTTACGAGGGCTTCTTGCCTTTAACCTTTTTATTAATCATATAAAAAGAATTCCAAAGCCACTCATACTCTCATATTGAATGCTTATAATAATTTTAGATTTTCTCTCTCTAAATTTTCTTTCTCTAAAATAAGTCTCTCAGATTTAAGTCATCCTTTAGCAACATGCCCAAGATCTCTTTTATAGTAAAGCCAACACCATTGACTTTCTAAAGTCATAAGGTATCTTAGAGTTTGATTTACAATCAAACTCTAACTCGTATGTCATGTATCATGCCACGTCACCATACCATGTCATCGTAAGGGACCCGCTTACCACATGCCATGTCCGTACTTGTTTGGCCATATGAGGAGTTATGGTAGGACATGTCTTTCTAACAATGTGGTACTTTTTAAGTGGGACTCTTACTTTTTCTTTAATTATAATTGTAGAACCAAACTAGGAATTCTACGAAGAATTGTACTTGGTATCAATAATATGATATGCTGTCCACTTAGCCTTTGTGAGCCCCCCAGTGTGCTGTTTACGTGCTCCCATGGTCCATTGTCAGTGCATGCTATGTTGCCTCACCCTGCACACTACTATTACACCTTAGGCACCTTTGTGTCCATCTTGGCCAACTCGTGGGCTACTCCGCACCACCATTTTGCATACATCACTGTCACTCCGCACATGTTGCTGCACCCATCAAGGTTTCTTCACACATGCTCCTAAACACACCATGGCCCGTGTGCCCGCTTGTGCTACCTTTGACTGTTCCATGTGCTCACTTGCGTTGCTTGCTACTCGTTGTGTGTGGACTCCCTTTTATGCTTGCGCTAACCTCCTGATGGTTAGGATGCAAGCAGCATCTTAGTTTCAAGTGTGCTTTCGAGGTTATGGTCGTGACACTAGATATGTTGACAAAATTTTATGGTAGTTTTATCTTTAAAGCTAACGAAATAAATTAAAATAAATAATAATAAAAATAAAAAAACTGTCTTCTGACTAAAGGAAAATAATATATTAATTTAGGTTCATTTATTCGATAAGAAATTAATGATTAATGATATCTAATAAATCAAGTTGTATATTATTTTATTATAATTATTGAATTACTAAAAAAAATATGGGTCTTTAATATTTTATAGAAAGTTAATTGCTCATATAATTAATTATTAAATTGTTAGTGTAAGTGGATTACTAGGAGGTTATTCGTTGAAAGTCATTTGCTACGAGGTTATTTACTAGAAAATCATCTTTTAAGAAGTTATTCGTCCGAAGGTTCATTCATTTACCAGAAATTTATTGTTAAATGGTAATTTATTAGCGAGTCATTTGCCAGAAAGTCATTTGTCAGACTGTAGCAAGCCCAACAAAACCAAGGGTAACCAAAACCATGGGCTACATTAGATATTTTGGAATTGTCGAGGGAAGGGCAACTATGGAATATAGATATAAAATTAGACAAAAGATTTTGTTTTTTCTTAGTGGGCATTGTGTCTTAACAGAGACGTACGAACTGAAAACAATTTTTCATGAGTCCCAAGTACGATATTCTGTACTAAAAAATTTGAAAAAAAAAAAAAAAGACAACGTTAAATTTTTTTTTTTAATGTTTTCTTGGCCAACAGCAACAAAGTGGTCATGTCTTTTCTGATTTATATTTTTGTTGGTCATTTTTGTTGTCATCACGGTGAATTATTTGTGTTTTGTTTTGATAAGAAAACAAAAACAGAGACTCTGTTTATTGTTTTGAATGTAGCTGGGATTATGAAAAGACAAAGAAATATTGGTCGTTGTATTCATAATTGAACATGATTCCGGAGCACTCGTGAATAAATCCATGAATTGTTTGTCATATCACCAATCCAGCAAAGCATCATGCATGGCAATTTGCATTTGTGTTTTATAAAATTTTCAAAAACTGAGTTGGAAAAAAAGAAAAAAATGAACCCTAGAAAAATAAGAAAAGACCAAAGATCTACAAATGAGTGACCAGACGATCATATTTTGTTTTACAATTTCTCATGCCTCGTATTGGGCCAATCTTGTTTTTTATTTGACCTTATTGGCTAGCATATTGGGCCGTTGTGGCTCAATCGACTGAAACAAAGGATTGGCAGTTCGGCAGTTACGGTTTTTTAAATTTTAATGGGTAGTGATATAAGTATTCAAGAATTGCAATTTTAAAGGTTTTTTTTTTATTTTTTTTATTTTTTTTAATTATTTTTTTTAACTTGAAAATCTGACGAATCCTCCATACGGCACCAAACTAGGATGTGTCTAGTACCGTGGCCCCCCTCCCCCCTCGACATGCACTTACTCATGACTTGCGCAGAAGTAATAGCTAGGCTCAGGTTTAAATCTACAACCTCATGATTTAAGGCTACGTTACAGTTTGACTGCGTCTTTGAGGGTTGTAATTTTAAAGTTTTTATAATCAAGTCAACATTTTTTAGCACCCACAATATTTACTTTTAGAAGTGTGTAAAAGTGAAGTGAAATTTAAATGTACGAAATTTAAAATAAAAATAAATAAATAATGGCAATTTAACTCATTTGGTAAATATATTAATGAGTTTGATATACAATTTTTACCCACCTCCCAGAAGCAAAAAATGATGAGTTTGAATGTTTCATTCACAATAACCAAAAAAAGAAAAAACTTGCCTTTATTTTGGTGCAGATGTGAGTTTACTTAAATATGCATAGAATATCTATTATATATGGGTAATTTTGACATATCCCTTCTAGAGTTTGGGCAAGTCCGCTTAAATTAACACCGTACGAGAGAATATGAGTTTGTTTAAATGCACATAAAATATCTGTCACGAGAATGAGTAATTTTCACCCCTCTCTTGAAATTTGGAAATGTATTAGTTGGAGAAAAAATTTGCTTACCTTAAAAGATTCCACTCTTTTATTCAACGTCTGTTTCTTTTACTGTTAGAGGGTAATGCAGACATTTTAACTGACATACAACTGCAAATTTTGCAATTATCATTGCATCACTCGACTATCTTTCTCCCCGTCTTCTTGTAAAAATATCAAAGCTGGGTTCATATCTGAAACCTAGTCACGACGAGTTTAACAGCTGGATTTGTGGTGACAAGGATGATGATCGTGAAGGTGGGGTCAGTTTGAAACTGTGTTTCGCATATGAGAACCCATATATCGACAAGTTTCTCAAATGGATTTTGTGGTTACGGTTGCTTGGAGTCTGATAAATGTGATAAAGCCAAGGGTGACGAAGTTGGAGAAAACATCAATCCACTCCTTTCCTCCAAATGAAACAAATTTGTTTGTTTTTTATTTCTCTACAATATTTATCTTTTATCTTTTGTGCAAAATTAAATCTTTTTTTTTTTTTTTTTTTTCAAGCCTCTATTTTTCCATTTGAATTTGGGTTTTCAAATACAACCCCTCCATTTTCATCTAGAAAGCCAAGTGAACTTCTAATTTTTACCAATTAAATTTTGTTTTCTGTTTTAGAATTCCGTTTGCATTATGGTACCAATTCAACAACTGTGTGGAATATCTTTTTGGAAATGATTCGCCAACAATCTCATTTGTCCTCATTATGTTTTAAATCTTATTTATTTTATTTGCTGTTGTGAAGAAGAAATTGTTTTGCTAAGATTTATTTGCTTTGTTAATGTTTTTTCACCTTTGATACCATAATATCAGGAGGTTCACTTTTACCCATTTATTCTGTCTTCCAAACTTTGATACTCAGAAAAGGGATTGTGAAATTAAAGCATGTTTAATTTTACTTGTTCTTGTGGGTGAAAACAAAAAACATCGCTTGCAATTGTATATTATTGGATTACATAGAGGAATATAATCAGATGGCCTAATCCTACACAAAATTCTGCTTTCTTTATACGTTAAAGTTTGGGCTAAATTGACGTTGTATCTAAAAAGAATCACTAACAGTTAATTTGCATGAGCTGATAACGTCGGGTATAATATTTGATAATTTAAGCAAATTTTCTCTTCAGGTATTATTTTTCTAAATCCCCCAAGAGTTATGTGAAAATTAGGCATGTGAAGATACATAAACTCAATTATATTTACTGATATTGTTAAATCTTAAAAAAATTAAAATATTAATTGTTATAAAGAGTATAGTGTTAAAATAGTAGATTTTATTAAAAAGTTCAAATAAATTTTATATGGTTATCCATTTAGCACTTAAAAACTTATGAATTATATATTTTTATTTATAATTTTTTTAATGGTTATGCTTAATTAAAATTTTGTACATGGAGGCTTGCAATTACATAAATTTGGGTGGGAGACAATATAAAAAAGAGATTTATACTCTTACAAGTTATAATATAATAGGATATTTTTAATAGATAGAAGCACATAGTGGCATGTATTTAATATTTACCGAATTAACTTTTGTAATTAAATTTTATGGAAATAAATTGACAAACCGTCACAAAAATATATTCATTTTAGATAAGATTTTATAATTATTTACATAATATTCTACATAAATGAAGAAAGTAATTTATTTTAATTTGCGGATTCTCATACAATACACATATTTATAAACATCAATTAATGCAGGATTGGTAGACAACAAAAAAGATTTCATTGTGGTTTTAAAAGTATACGATTTCAATTTTATTTTTTTTTTGGTTTGTTTCGGGGTTTAAGTTTAAATTTGAAGCTTCAACACAAACACTTGTGACTTGAGTTAGGCACATGAGCACCAGACATATGACAAGCACCTGAGTTAGGCACTTGGGTTATTGACATTTACCCCCTGCCGTATGAAGAAGCACCTGATACCGTCCTCAAGAACTAGCTACATAATTATGTAAAATTATGTAAATCATAAAAAAATAATTTAACTATATTTTTACATATCCAAATAGACTCAATTGACCGGTGACCAACAATAACTGGTGGTTTTCCAGGAGAGTTGGAGGCTACCGAGAATAAATAAATGCAACAGCCCTTCGTATTTTATTTATGAAAAAACAATAATAATTTTAGTCAATAAATGTAAAATATATGAAAAAAAAAAAGTAAGCAGCCCTCAAATGAAAGGTTCCAAGAAGACTGGGTCAATTTTGAAATTAATGCAACCCAAACCCAATCTTGCTCTCCATTTTGCCCAATCTTTCCTACTTTTTCATCAAACAGTCTTCTTGACATAAATTTTCTTCCAGTCCTAATGTTGGTAAACGAAATTATGTAGGATCTATTCTAAGACAGCCACTCACTTCTTCGTATGAGACGAGGACTCCTCGTTATTCTGATTATGATAGAATTCAGACACTGCAATTAAAGTCAATTCCCCAAGCCTTGGTCCATTTTATTATTGGGCAACTTAGGCTAAAGCATAAATAATAATATGTATGATTATCATTAGTTACCTAACTTTTATATATGGATGTATATAATTTAATAAATACATTATTTATTCATATATATTAAATAGGTTCTCAATATTTATAAATTACAAATATTTTTAAAATATCATATTTTGACCACTGCAATATTAAAAGATATTTTTAACATTTAATAAATATCAAAGACTTACTTTATATGAAAAAAAATAAAAATAAAAATTATAGGTAAGCAACTTTTTTTATTTCATGCTTTTTGGCCTAATATCTCATGGACTCTCTATTTTTTAGAAATTATTTGCTATTCCCGTAATTTTTAATTTAACCCTTTGATCCTCTAAAATGGAATCGGACAATTATTGAACCAGTTTTAAAAATACAAGATAATTATAAAATTAAATACATTACTATTTACTATTGCACTAACTCCAGTTACGTGTTTAATAAATCCATAAAAGTTAATATAAATGCACACTAAAAATTAAATATATTATTTTATAATTTAATATCTTTAATTTTAAAAATTAATAAATGTATTTATAAAAAATTAAAAATTTGACCGAAATTTAATATCATTAACAAAAGTAATAATAATTATAACTTATATAATATTTGAGTTTTATCTTATAATAATTATTCTTGTTATTAGTCAAATATTACATAATTATAAATTATTATTATATTAAATATCTGTTAAATTTTTAATATTTTTTATAAATATATTTATTAAATTATAAAATTAAAGATATTAAAATTATTACATAAAATATTTAATTTTTAGTATGTATTTATATTAATTTTTATGTAATTATTAAATATATAGCTTGAATTGGTGTAACGGTAAGTAATAATGTATTTCACTTTAGGAAGCCGAATAAGTCAGGAGTAATGGAGTATTAAATAAAAAAAAAATTATTTATCAAAACTTATAAAATCTCACACACCGACTCGCACAATTATACTAAATGATCCAAAATCAGCTGCAAAGACTTGGTAAATTATATGGCCTTCCATCTCCATCATTCTTTATTATTGGATGGACATGCTGAAAGCAACTGAAATCCTCTATATTTTCAGGCAAATTTCAAAGGAAATGCGCATAAATTTTTCTTGCAAAACGGATTGTTAATGAATCGCCAACATTATATAAGAGTAATATTAAAAATATAACTTTATTTTATTTTAAACCTTCTTATTGTTTTATTTAAATTTAATATTCTTTGATGTGACATCAATATCCAACAAAGCCAACAGATTGGATGTCAGCAAAGTGATGCAACCGGTCTAATTAAGAAAGAGTAATCACTTTCCAGCCTCTATTTTTCAGACTTTTATAGAATTTTCCATATGGTTGTCAAATACATGTCATAAGGCCTAACTTAGGATTGGATTATCATAAAGGAGATGGAAATTTAGTTTTAATTTTTTTAAAAAAATTCATACACTCGTGATTGCATAAATAAAGGCTGGGCCACGGGAGAATTAAAAAGAAAAATTAAAGTAACTTAAACATACTTGTTTTGAAAACTTAGATTTGTAGATATTCTTGATCCTATTTTCATTTTTTCATATTATTTTTATGCATGTTAATTAATTATAAAATAGAAATATGATATAATAGTACCAGTGCAGTTAATAAGCGTGATTGTTGGAAGAAACTATTGTTTAGTATAGTAATTCAATGCTTTGTTCTTATCCATTCAATTCAAAAATAAGTAAATATTTTTCTAACAACAATTGATAATTGATAAACATAAACACAATTAAGAAATGCTAAATTATGATATATCCCTCTCACAACAAAGATATGCGCTAGCTAAGCTAACTCTCTTCATTTCGAGTTTGCTCTCCTATTTTTCTTTTTTTATATGAATATTTCAATTTTAAACAGCTTGAAGTTACATTGTTACAAATAGATAGCTTAAAAATAACTATAAATATTCTTGAACCGGTAAACATTCAGACTTCGAGGACCGTCCCAAAAACTTCAACTTTATTCTTTTGTTACTTTAATATACTGTAATTGTAATGAATTTATTGGAATTCAATCTTGTAGAAAAGAGAGCTTTCACGAATTAATACGAGAGAGATTAAAATTATATCTAGACAGAGAGAGAGAGTGTGTGTGTCTGTGAGTTGATAATATTTGACCTTTAATTAAAGTCTCTTTGAGTTACCTTTAATCCGTACTCTCTATTAATTGGTCTTCTGGCTTATTTTAAGTCTGGTAATGGTTATGATATGAATAAAACTAAGAACAGGTCAAGATACCATGAGAAGCGATGTGCCATGCTTATTTATTTTATAATTACTAACGTCCTTCTCTGATTAGACATTACTACTATTCTTTACGGGTAATTAAATTATGATGATCATTGATTAGACATTACTGCTACCCTTTATCCGTAATTAAATTATGATGATCATTGACAATGCCAATAAAAGAAAACGAATTGTGGCTCAGAGGTTTTATCCAAAAAAATAATACAAGAAAATGATTGGTCCCCCAACACAAAACAAGTGACAATGATTTACTCCACAGACAAAACTCTACCACATTTTACCAAAAATTAATAGGATTTGATGAAATATTTCATATAAGCGCAATCCTTGTGGAGTCCGCAAAAGCATACCTTCGTTTTTTAAACTATAATATTATTTTAGTGTTTGCCATGGATTAATAATTAATTGTATTTATTATGCATTAAATTTATTAGAAAAATATTTAAATAAATCGGATACACTACGAATACATTACTGACATAGTACATCTAAATAATTAAAGTGCACTGTCTTAATTTTTTGGTGAGATCAAAACAGCAGAAATAACTTGTCTCTATAATTTAAGAAACAAGTAAGATCCACCTCTATCACTTTGATCTCAATTTTTGAGATTATGCCTTTTAGTTAAATGCATTTTCAAAAATATCTTGATTCAATCCCATTGCGTAAAACGAGTCAAGCCAACTCCCATTACGTTAATTCCTCGATCCAGTAGAATTCACCCTCTCAAGCTGAGCTGAGAATATAGCAAAACCCTAATACAGACATAACATTGCCAGTAACAAAGCATCACCAATCACAACTTCTAAAATCAGCTACGTGGCACCCACGTCAGTGCTATATATTCGTCAATTTAGCATCTATCCCTCTTCCGTAGAGTTTTGTAGTTTTATTTGGTTGCTGGGTCCTCTTCGTTAAAAGTCAAAGATCACGACCACATACTCATGATCCGCGCGCCTTATATTCCGTACAAGATACACCACATCCAATTTTCATTTTTCTATAGCGATATTTTCAGAAACTTCCCGTGAGGTTTAGAAAACTTTCATTCTATAAAGAAATTTGAGAAATATATCACTTTTCTCCTTCGTTGTTACCGTTATCCTTCTAACTCCATTAATGAAATGGCTACTTTAATAAAATAAATATAACTTTTCTTTTCTTATTTTTAATTTGATAAAAAATATGTCTAGAGCGATATTATATAAGTAAAATTACTAATTTTTTTATGTTTCTTATTTATAATAATTGTTATTTATTTAATTTTTATTTTCCTCTCTTATACCTGAAAATCTTAAGAATTTATGAATTTTATGACTCACACTCTTTTAAAAAAATAAATTTTTATTGACAAAAAATAATCATAATAATTTTTTGACCTCTTTTTATTAGCTCTTAAATAAAGATATTATTTTTTATTCAAATATATATAAAATAAAAAACTAATAGATAAGATAAATATGAAAAATTAGATTAAATTCATAAAATTCATGTAAAAATTTATTTTAAAGTGTAAAAATTAGTGTTTGACAGATTAAATTTTTTAGATTTATGCTTAATTGATTATTAATATTATAATTTATGGCTTATTTTTTTATTTAAAGTTTGTAATTAAGGGTATTTAAGTACTTCTATTATTTACAGTTAGTCAATAAAGAGCTTAGGAGGGTAAACTAACAGTTTTCTTAAATTTTTGTACAAAATGAATGTTTCTCAAACCATAAGGGAGGTATCTGAAAATATCCACAATCCCATATTCTTTGCTTCGTTTGGGAGAAAGGAAATCTTTAAAATTCTAAACAGCAACAAAAAGAAAATACTGCGACTCATGATCACTCTATGTAAGAGATGACTGGAACAGGAACAACAAACAGTCTGTAAGTGATGACTGGTGCAAAACAAAGTCCAGATCGTCCAACTTTTAGAGGTTGGATACGAGATCATGGCATTGTTAATTTTCTACTTATCTATTCCCTCGCCTTGTTACAGCTCGCTACTGCACAAATCCGAGCACCACCGACGCAAACGGAATCAAATTCCCTTCCGGATCTGCAAATCAATCCGTCAATGGCCATAGTGATGGTGGTCTTGGTAAGTGCGTTTTTCCTCATGGGCTTCTTCTCAGTCTACGTCCGCGGGTGCGCAGAACGTAGTTTCCCTCGAAACTATGATGATCCCTATGGTGCTCTCATCAGAGGAGCCAACCATGTCTCTCACAGAGGCGTTCGGGGGATTGACGATTCTATCATCAACACCTTCCCAACCTTTCTTTACTCGACGGTCAAAGGGCTCAAAATGGGCAAGGAGTCTCTAGAATGCGCGGTTTGCATAAACGAGTTTGAAGATGAGGAAACGCTGCGTTTGATACCAAAGTGTAGCCACGTGTTTCATATGGATTGCATCGACGCTTGGTTGGCTTCTCATAGCTCGTGTCCGGTTTGCCGCGCAAATTTGGTTCCACAACCGGGTGAAAGTCAAACTCCATCGTGCTTTGTTCAGATATTTAACCAGGATAGTAATACCGGCCCCGGAGTATCTGAACAGAGTCAGAGTTCCGGCCCTGGTGAAGAAATTTCTCAAGTAGAGCAGAGGAGAGAGGTAGAATCTTTAGAAGTGAATATGATCAATCTTCCGAATCGACCACCTCGATCGAGATCAACTGGGTGGAGACTGACAGGTTTATTTCCACGTTCCCACTCGACCAGCCACTCATTGGTTCAACCTCGTGAAGATTGTGAGAGGTTTACATTAACGTTACCGGAGGAGGCAAGAAACCGATTAATAAATTCTTCTTTGAATCGGAGCAAGAGCTGCGTTGTCCTCCCCGGGATGAGGAGTTCAAGAAGAGGTTTTCGAAGTAGAAGTGAAGGAAGGAATTCCAATTTTATGAATGGTTCGACCGATCATCCCGGTCCGGTCATTGGGGTCTTAGTTTGACTCCACCTTTCATTACAAGAATAGGCGGTCCATTAAAAAGATTTCAGCCTGTTAAATTAGCTTCTGATCTCTTACTTTCTCAAGATGACAAAAATGGTGAAAGGTCATTTGATAGACTTGGACCACGTAATCAAGTTTAATGAAAGATAGATAGTCTGATTTTTGTGGGCTTGGGTTTTTTACATTGAGATTGGTGTGTGACTTTTGTATTGTTTCTTTCTTTTCGGTCTTAAATTTTTATTTGTGAAAAATCAATAAATGAGTGTGGTTTCTGTAGGTTAAAAATAAAAGCGTTGTGATCTTGATGTAGTTTCTATATACAATCATTTCTTTGTAGTTTAACAAAGCAATTTAAATAGAAAGATACCTATCATTTATGGTCTAAGGCCCACTTAAAGATTATTATTATTGAAATATTTAAAAATAATTTTAGATTGTATAAATTTATTTTTTAAGTAATGGGTAAGTTTTTATTTAAAAAAGAGAAAATGCTTTTCAAAATTTTATTTTAAGGAAAAATTTTATTGTCAATATAATTCCCATTATATTTTTATATAAATAATAAATCCTTAAATTAACCTTAAATAAATTAATAAATATTATATTTAATTATAAAATAATATTATTAAAACTTAAATAAGATTAAATATAAAATAAATAGTGTAATATGATAAAATTTATATCATTACATTATGTTTAATATGGGACATGATTGGATTGAATTTTATTATTAAAATTATATATATTTAATGATTAATTTAATTAAATATTTAAATAATTTTGTACTTAAAATTTTATACAATAACCTTTTTATAAAAATAATTTTTTAATTATATTATATCTATTTTAGTTGTTTATCTTATCATAAAATTTTAACAACATAATTTACTAAACATATCTTAATTGCTTTAAGAATTCACAACACTTTTAAAAATAAAATTTATCAATTACTTAATAAATTCTCTTTATTGTTTAAAGCTGATTTTTTCAAAAATACTATATAAGTAAAATTTTTTAAAAGTTACAATAATCTTAAACTGATACTAAACATATTAACTATTTTCTATTGGGTTAAAAGGACCACTAATTGCAGTCTAGTGCCTTGAAGCAACTGTGTTAGATTTTAAAACTTTTATTCATAATATAATATTAGAGTAACTTTAAATTTAAAATTTATTATATTACCTCATTCATTTTCATTATGCATTTAACCTCTTTTACACTAGAAAATAACATTTGGGATGGATTATAAGATATTTTGTATTATTAATAACATTAACCTCTTTTAGGAGTTTACTATTAATTTTCGAAAAACAAATTTGATTTTAAATTTTCAAGATAGTTAAAAAAAGAAAATCATGTAATTTATAAACAAATGCCAATTGTTGGATTGCTAGAAAACAGGGAGGGAGGGATTATCTTAGTGAAAAGGTTGACATATTAAACGACTTTCAATTATAAGTAATATCTTTTTAGCTTATATTTTGAATAATTTAAAATTTGTTGTGTCAACATCATATTTCTCACATATTAATTTTTTTATAAATGTTAGGATATAACTAATAAATAAGAAAGATGGGAACAAATAAGCTAAATCTGACCCAAATTTATTTAAGATATAATGATAAAACCTAGTTAAAATGATCTTAGAACATTTTAAAATATTTAAAGTAAATTTAATTTTAAATTAAAAAATTATTTACCAATTTCAAAAATACTTCTTCTTTTTGAAAGAGAACAAGTGTAATAATATTGAATTTAAACTAAGTTATGTAATTAAGTTAAAAACAAAACAACTAAATTATACTGCACGTGATTATCTTGAATATAAAATAAATATTAATTTTTCAATATATATAAATATGTATTTTTGTGAGATCTTTTTGTAAATTGATGCTCTAAACAAACAAGCACCGGTTATCGATAAACAGATTTACAAAGGATGAAATTGAAGAGTTGAAGCGGGAGCGTGCTGATTGCTGGTCTCTTGTTCGTATGATATTTCCGTGTCTCTTCCTATATTTGCTTACCCACGGGCAGGGAAAGGAATCGATTTGACGAAAGAAATCAAATATAATCCATTATCAATTTTAGGGCTTTAGAGTTTCTGGGTTCTTTTTATTTCCACGGTAATCATTGTCTACACTTGCTTTTTCAACAATTATATTACTCTCATCAGACGCCATTTGGAGCGACATCCAAAACCACTCGCTACAAATAAAGAAGAATTTTAAAGGCACCAAAAATATTATCGCTAATTATATTTTTAACAACCATAATATTAAAGTCATCTCTAAAAATAAAATAATTTAACGACAAAAAAATATAACATTTAGCGACAATATTTTCGTCGTTAAATATATACTTTTAACGATGATTTCAAGAGTCATCGTTATAAAAGTCGAAAGTAAATGGTACCAATTTTTGATGTTTAAAATTAATATTTTATTTTAACGTCGATATTATGTTATTGCTAAAAGCGAATTTTAACAATTTCGTATTGAGTCGTCGCTAAAAATAGTTTTAGCGACGATGTAGTGTTATTGCTAAAATTATTTAGCAATGACGGTATTAAGTTGTCACTAACACTTGTTTAAAACTTGTTCATTGAAATGACATCGTTTTTATAAAGGCAAAACAATGCCGTTTTGTGTTTAATATATTCATAGCTTAACTTTGAAACACTCATCGTCGTTGTCTCCGCTTCTCTGCTCACAGTTCACTATGTCCTTGATTTCTCTTTGCAACTCGGCTTCGTTATCGTTCTCAGCGTTCATAGTGGGCATTTGAGTGGTTGGCAAAGCTGTAGAGTGTCTTCGAAGTTGTTTTAAGTAGTCGGCCACATTATAGGCTATAATAATGCTAGAAAATCGACGGGAAGGGAACCAGAAATAAAACTCTTTAGTGTAATTAAGCCTAGAATCCTAATTTGTGATTGATTTTATTTTTAGATTCGTGACAATTGTGTGCTTGATTGTTTGTAACTTATTGCATTTGCAGGTTTACAGTGACTGATTTTATTTCCTAGTTCGTCAATAAGATGCAACAACGACTTTTTTGGTAATGTCATTGATTAATAACATATATAAATTAATGTGAATGCAAGTTTTTGTGTGCAGTAATTATTTCGTTAATATGCTTCTATTCATGAATATGCTCTGTACGTTTAGAGGATACTTATTAGACATTGTGTTAACTCTTGAATCCAGTAAATTGTTTTAAAGATGATAGAGGCTGTTTTATTGTGTTGGATATCCATGTCTATAAGTAGCAGATAATTCATACGAAGTGATTGTTAGTGTTATATACTCTAAAACCATTCGTATTGTTGCTTTTGAGCATATTGTATTAAGTTATTGTAGAATATATATTTGTATATTTATTAATAATAAAAGTGTTTTAATTCATATGTATATGTTGCTTCTTCTATCCAATCATATTAGTGATAGAATATACATGTGAATTATCCAAGATAACTGAATTATCTAAATTATTTTCTATAGACGTAATATCAACTGGGTATTGATATTGCATAGTAGGCACACTGAATGTCTTCGGTGAATATTATGAGATGATATTAGTGTGAGTGATATAATAGTCATATTATTAAAACATTAGTATGGAACAATACTTAGAGAACTATTATTTGAATGTGACCAAAGTATGATGAATCACACGAATATATAATATCAATAATTTATCATTAAATTATAAGGGTGTGTTAACTACTCCTCAGACCTTGGACGTTATAGTTGTCAATTAGTATAGATGTACATAGTTCATATAGTGTATAAATGCAAGACTAATCACATCTTATACACAGAAGTCAATTTGGTCATGTATTATTTATATCGAAAATCAAATGACTGTCAGAAAAAATCTATTGACTCGATATAGTAAATTTTGAGGTACCGTTAACTCGATCTAGATTTGAGTTTTTAGTCAAATATTAGTAAATGACTAAAACAAAGTCTTTGATCAAATCATAAAAAGTCTTATGAAGAGTTCATAGTGACAAGTTCAATTCGTATCAACTGATTATCTTAATAAAATTAAATTGAAGATTTTAACATTCATGAGCCCTGATTTGGTTGGGATTAGACGAACGGAAGGAGATTATTTACACAAAAACTATAATTTGACATAATGTTCGATGAAGTTTTTCTTCATTATAAGTTAGAAGCTATGACACATTACTAGATGTCAACCATATTCGTTGATGTAAGATTCTAGCATGCCATGTTTCCTAAAACATGAAATTAAATTTGTATGCTATAAGATCTAGCAAATGAGCTTGGCACAGAATTGAAAAACTTACCCTATATGTATGTCAACCTTTGCTGCCCTTCATTTTTTTTTTAAGTTTGAGAGCACTAAATTAGGTCCTCCTCTATCTTATGATACCCTTGCCTATAAAACCCCTCTCTTGGCTTTACTAAATTAAAAGAAAAACACTTTTGATTGATTTATGTTTTCAACTAAAATCTTAGGTTTTCAACACTTGGAAAATCAATTTTAATACTTAAAATTGATTGCTCAAGTATGTAGATCATATTTAGGAACCTTGAAACACTTTTCAAGTGATCAAAATAATAAAAATTGGATCATCTTTTTGGCTATGTAAGAAAAACGTCCATGGAAGAAGAAAATCAATAGTTTCTTTCTTTTTCTTTTCTTTTTATTAA
>JAWDEX010130250.1:0-24876 GCA_035221805.1 Trichilia hirta
GAGGATGAAAATGGTAGAGAATATGATGCTGTCTTTATCGGACAAAAAGCGGGGCTTAGTGGTGGTTGGAGAGCCTTTGCATTGGATCACAAGCTGGATATAGCGATGCGCTGGTTTTTGAATTGGTTCAACCAAAAAGATTTAAGGTATGTCATACATCCAAAATTTTCAGGTAATAAAGTAAGTGTGAAACGTCTGCCTTTAGTATTCCAGCCTGATGTATGAATAAGCTTTTCCAGCGTACGTAAGATGAATGTGGCATATGAAGTCTAAATATGAGCACACTGCACTTTGATTGTTGTTTATATAATTATATATTTAAATACACTTTACAAAGCTTGGACTGCTCAAGGGCACAGCACATGCATTGCAATGCATGCTTGAAATGCGAAGTCCTTGTTATAACTAAAAACTGCAAATTCAGTAACTAAATAACATGTACAGGACTTTTAAAATTGTAAATTGTAAGAATTTTGATTTCATCTAGAATGAATATCTTAGGCCATCTATATTTGATTTCATCTATATGGTGCTCTACCGCCATCCAATGTATTATCTGGTTACTGTGCCTTCATTGTCTCAAAATATTTTCGTGCACTTTATGCAACAAAAAGAACTCAAGCGAATATTCCTTTTGTTGAGCACTCTATAATTTATTAAATACTTGAATTTCTACTAACTTAAGCATCTCAGCTAAAGATATATGAGCTATTGCTATTGCAGATATACATAATTAGGGCATCGTCTCTTTCACGTCAAGCTCATGAATCCAGTGTCATAGGTGAAGAAGAATTTACTTGTAGTCCCCAAAAGACAAAGAAGCAGAGAAAGAAGTTTGACTTGCTAGCAAACCATGCACTTAAGGAGCAGCAAATGTCAATTCTTGAAGAGATCCAGCTAGAGAACGGAACTGAAAGCAGGGGAATAAAGGATGCAGAGCCAGTAGAAACGAATGGATCTGCTTGCAAAAGACTTCGAAACAGAAGTAAATCAGCAGATGACCCTGAATCGGAGAAGGCAGTATTAGTTGAGAAAAGTGAGAAATGTGCTTCTCTTAGGCCTAGAAAGAAACCTGCTCCAAAGTTATTCAGAAAGAAAACATAGTAGAGAAGTGGAAAGGAATATCAAAAGTTAGAGATTAAGAATGAAATTTGCCTGGGCATTCGAGAGAGAGAGTTGATTAATTAGGACTCCTGTTTTATAAATTTTGAATGATTAGATAATTATTAAGCACAAAATCATCATTCTAAGTTAAGAGAAATCAATTCTCTAGTCATCCTCTTAGAAGGGTTTTTGGAGTGTGCTTATTTTGACAATTTAATTACGTTTAGCAATAGTATAATTTACATTTTATAATTAATTTCTAGATAAAAGTAGTGTTAATTTCTTGATATTATTTATTTGAGTTATAAACTCGTAAACTAATCTATTTTCAATTTAATTTGATTTTAATAAAAATCAAACCAAATATATTTTTGTACACTGCAAATGAAACTGCTATAATAAATAAATAATATATTTTTTCGAACCTGTTATAATTGAAACTGGTAACTGAATAAACTCCTTTTGTAAACTCATAACCTAACAGCATAATGAACAATCAAAGTTCCTGATGAGAAACTAGAAAGTATGTATCTAAAACAACAATGCTGGGAAAGAAAATGATATCCCAAATCTGAAATCATTTGTTTCTTCCCTTAACATCTTAATTAATGAAAATTCGAAGCTATGATATTCTAGGTCTCTTGATTCTTCTATATGCAATGGCCAACACTAAAACTAGTTAACCAGGTGACGGTTTTTCATCGATTAACCAGAAAAATTTTCTGGAGGGATTCATTTTCTAAGTAGCTTCATCGGGTTATCAGGTGAAAGATTAGCTTATGGTTTTACGGGGATTTGTCAAGTCGTTTTATTTTTTTTTTTTTTTTTTTTTTTTTTCTGGGTTGAGATAAAGTGTGGAGTTTTGTGTGTTGGTGTGAATAAATTTAGAACTTAGGGAAATAATCCATAAAATACAACTTTTTTAAAGATTTTTTTTTAAAATTTTATTTAATAAAAGAAAAAGAAATAATTCTTGTCCAGTTTTGGAAGGAGAAAGAGTGTAAATAAACTTTAACTACATTAAAATTTATAAGCTAAATAATTTGACTGTTAAAAATTAAATATAATTAAATGTGAGCTTAATTAATTAAGCAAAGGCATTAAAAAATTGCTTTTTAATTTAAAATATTTCTCAGTACGAAGGCGGAGTTAATGAAGGAAGAAGAGGACCAATCGCTTGGAACATTTTCACTCACATTAATGGAGGAGGTAAACAAAATATTTTAATCAGAAAAAAATTCATTTATTTCTTTTTCTATTCAATAAATATTATTATATTTATCATATCAAAAGCCCTAAGTTATTAATTTTTTTAATATAAAAAATAGTTAAATTCAATTTTCATTTTGATTTTTATTTCTAATCGTGAAATTTGTATGATTAAATGATACAAAAGATCAAAGATAAAAGCAATGGAGATGTAGCTGTCGATTCTTACCGTTGCTATAAGGTATATATATTTTAAAAAATGACTTTTTATTTAAAGATTATAATTTTTATTTTCTAATAATTTTCTTTTATGATAAGTTTCCTATTCTAATTGTATGCTGCAGGAATATGTAGGACTTGCGACAGAAGCAGGTTTTGATAGTTACAGAATCTCAATTTCGTGGTTCAGAATATTGAAAAGTAAGACAATCATGCTCATCATTTAATGTAATTAAATTGGTATTAGCTAAAAATATAAAATTTACAATAAAATATAATCAATTTTACTGAAAATCCGTATTATTCAAAAAAGTCAATAATAAAAAATAAGAGAGAAATTATTTTTTTGATCTTTTTATAATACGTTTAATATTATCAAATTTTTATAATAAATTATTTTAATAATATTATTAAATTTATAGAATTATAAGAAAGTGTAAAGATAGTTAGATAAAAATATCATAAATTTATAAAAAATTAAAAATTAAATTAAATAATTTTATGATAAAATGTTATTTTTTAAAAATAAAATAAGTAAGTTTTATAAATATTATAATTTTTTAATAAGTAATTTTTTCTAAAAAATAAAATATTATAAGTCACATGTGAATTCAAGTAAGGCCTAAACATGCTCACTTATAATTTTTTATTATAAATTAAAATTTTTTTCTTTAATATTAAAACTAATTTCTCGTAAAATTTTATTAGTAAACTTAATGAAAAAGAAATCAATTATTGAAACTTTCAAACAATCAAAATTTATTTTTCCTATGATATTAATTTTTTTAAAAAATTATCTTTTATAGTTTAAAAAAAATTGGTATAGAGTCCAATTAACTATACATACTTTTGATTTTGTTTTATATAATTTATGAGTCTCTCTTTTGTTTACACACACAATGAATTAAATATTATGACAAATATTTTGATGAGGGTATACAAAAAGTAATGTACATAATCAAAAAAATTTAATCAAGAGTCATTTAAGTTTTATATGAATATAAAAAAATAAATTTTTAATTTTTTATAAATAATTGTACAAGTAAAAGAGTGTTTAGAGTAAATTTCAATATGTAACCCTTCATATACATAATTATTAAAACATAAATAGTTATTATCACTGTAATTTGTATTCAATATAAATTTTCCTTTTTATTTTTCAAGTCTGCACTTCAAAACATATTTAGGCATTCAGACTGTGCGATCGTGTCATTTAATTCGCTGATCCCATCGGCAATAAAAAAAGAAAATCTTATGCACGTAATTAATTGTGCAATATTACCCTATAATTAGAGTAGAAATCTCCCATTTATATGAGGAAAAAAATCTGAATTTTTGTTATGGATTAAGTTTAAGAGTCTTTAATTTTTCATAATTTTTTTTACATTTTTACATTGATTTAATTAATTTTATTTGAATAATTAAATTTATATATTCCATGTATTACAATATATTAATTATACATATTAAATTAAAATTTAATTATTTAATATGCGTTAATCTAATGATTAAAGAATTATGTAATAATTTATATTAAAAAAGTGATGTCATGGATTTTGTCCTGTTAATTATTTTTGTATTGATATATATATTCTTTCTAGAAAAATTTTGGTTAACATACACCTAATCCGAAAACAATGTCTACCCTTAGAATTAATTAATTGAATTTACATGGTTTTATATATTTTGATAAGACTAGTGTTAAATAAATTAATTATTTTATAAATTATTATTAGAATTAATGTGACATAATATTATTAATTAATTAATAAATAAAAATGCATAATAATTTTAATTAGTAAAAATAAAAATATCAATTACAAGCTGATTAATATTATTATATCACATCACTTTGGGTATAATAATAATTTATATAAAAAATTTATATTTTTAGTATTGTTTATATTTTCAATTGGCATTTGACTAAAATTTGATAACTTTATAAAAGCATACATTAATTGATAAAATAAAGCTTAACAATTAAAAATAAATAAATTAATAATGCATTCTGGCCAACAAAGATTTATAATTATCGATTATCAACTAGAAACAAAAAGAAGGTTATTGAACAATCTCATTAATTGATATAAAAATAACAATATCTTATACCGTTTTAATTTCTTATATTATTATTAAAATCTCATTAATTAAAGAATTAATTAATTAATTAATATTAGATTTTTAATTACGTTCACAAGACGACACATCTAAAACAGGCAATCAACCGTGCAGGCCACAAAAATTAGTGGTTTCACCCTTGACCCCACTTTAAAGAAAAATAATTTTTAGTTATATTATTATTTTATTGTCAAATAAAATACAAATAAAATATTTTATCAACCACATGTCGACATGTTGTAACAGCCAAATCCTTGAATTTTTATGATTTGTTAAAGGAAAAAATAATATATATATATATTTTTATATATATCAAACAGATCCTTATTCTCATTACAATGACGGCAATACGCATTTGCCCTAAGTTCCATATATTTCGTCATTTCAAGATAGAAATATGGATCTTCTTAAAAGAAATATAGAAATATAGAAAATAAATAAAATATGTTTAAAATAATAAAAGTTGATATTGAATCGAATGCATAAACGATTATTGTTATTTTACTTTACAAAGAATTGTATAGACTTTCAGAATTTATACAAGTTCTAAACAATAAAAAGAGGTAAATATATAAGTTTTTCAGTTATACTATAAGTATATTTAGTATTGTTGATTACTAATTAATTTTAAAAATAAATTTATAAAAAATATTTAATAACATTAATTTTTAATAAAATTTAATTATTTTTAATTAATATTTAATATTTTAATTTTTATTTCGTAGACCATGGATTTGTTACCAAATCAATAATCAACAATAATTTATATCTATATATTAAGGCAAAAAGTAGACAGAACACCGAAATTAAGGTAGTTTGCTAACCTAATAACGATTAAGAATGGTATATTTTCCTTCCGAGCATAATATTGAAAATTACAAAGTCTGAACCCTACCTTTTTTGGACCCTTAATGCATTCTTTACAGGCTTTGAGAATATTTGGATATTCCCTAAAATTTGGAAACATCAATTTAAGTCAGTTCATTTCTTCCATTTTAACGTTTATCTACTTTTCCATGTGGCGCTTTTTTATTGGACATTCAAACCTCTTTGCTTATCAATAAATCGTTGTGTTCACCTCATGGTCAAACAACAAGTCAAGCTGACTCTACAACGGCTGCGAAACTATAGCAACTGTATCTTTAATCAAATATACCTTTTAATAATAACTTCTTGAAAGGTATATTTTAATTGAAAAGCAAGTATATTTTTACATAACATGATGTTTACATAGGGGTTCTCTTGGGAAGGGAGGGAAAGATTGTAGCCTCAAATGACAATGACTCAAATGTATCGCATCATTTTTTTTTTTTTTTTTTAAATTAAAAATCTTATAGTGTTATAAAAGTTTCTATGAATAATCTGATTCTTCGGGATCAACAATAATGATGGAACTCTTGCTCTTTTTAATTCACATTCATAAAAACATGGATGGTTAATTCAGTATTAATTCAATTAAAATTTAATTGAGAAAAATGCCCTAAAAATGAGACTAATTTCGCTATGGAAAAATTGAAAAATAATTTTATTAAAAGATTAACCGATCATACCAAAAGCGATCGATTAATGTGGTCAACCGTGGCAGTCGCACTGCAATTAAGTTTTATGCCTACAGATTTACAAGCTATAGCATTTTAACAAGCACTCAATGAATGTAAAACCAAAGAGATTATAAATTATAATATAGTTAATAATTAATGAGAAATTGGATGGAGAAATAATCAAAATCACGATTTACTCAAAACATAATATTTTATTTTTTAAGAATATATTAAATAAATTAAATTAAATACTTCATTAATTTATAAATCAAGAGATAATCCTTTCCATATGCATCTGTAGAACTAAAATTCTCCATATATTTTCTCTTCTTATATGAGTAAGTTTTAAAATTTACTTTAATTAACTTAAATGACACTTAAATTCTCATATGATTTTAGTGTTAATGGTCTTCTAATTAAACACCAATCCAAAAATATTAAATTTCATTTATCACTTTATATATTAAATTAGATGACACTTAAAAAATATGCCATTCTATGTTGATGATGAAGGGAACATTTATTTATTGAAAAAAAAAAAAAAAAAACACTACAATCAAGGGCCCATTTGAACATTCATAACAATTATTGCAATTAGTAGCAATTTATTCAATTCATTACACATCATCCTGAAGTAGCAATCGTTAAAAAATAATTAATTATTGAAATTAATAACAATTTATTTGATTCATCCTATCCAGACTAGTCTTACTTCTGAAGATTATTCAAATACATATGAGACACTTTTTAATTTTCTTATTGGTACAAAGTTCTGATGTGATTTTCCGACTTTAAATGGAGATGCTGTTGGGAACTCCTTTTCCTGTAACACCAGGTCCTGAAAATGGCTTCAAAAGCTCGTACGGCACAATCCCAGCTCCATTTCTGTTATGCAAATTCTTATCTGCATTTCTTTTATCAATAATTCCTTCAAGCTCCTTTACCCTGCCACTAAATCTCTCAAATGCAGATTTTATAAATGGATCTTCACCCCATGCCGGCTCCATATGCTTTCCGATATACTCCTCATCCGGAGAATGACTCGACAATGTGTCCAGAACAGCCATAACTTTAGTAGCCTGAATCTTGGAGGGGAAGCAACGCAAAAGCGTTTGCTCAGGATATTCAAGGAAGAACTCCCATTCTTCATCAGTTGGATCTTCAGTTGGCATTTTTGTTCTTGCAATTGTTGGCCTGTTAGGAAAATATCCTCCGAATAAATATTGTCCGAAATTCACTGCTGCATGATGAGCAGAAGCTACCCAAGCGATAGTTGTGATTATCTCAATTAAATCCTCTGGGGTTTTCAAGACAGGCCACCAAGGTTCATCTTTTTTGTCGCCGTGTCCGACTGTCCGAATTTTAGTCCACCATTCTTGAAGCTCTTCATCAGATTCTATCAGGCTTTTCTCAGGATAGTAGTGATTTACATAATCACTTACCCATTGTTTTAAGGCATCCCAAAGATCTAAACCGTCCTTGGCAAATGGGTAGTCTTCAATTGTTAGCTTTAGTCCATGTGGAGAATTTGGATCTTCAACTGCCATTCCCCTGGGTAGACAGAGGGACAAAATCGCTAAAAGTCAGTTGCAATAACTTATTAATCAAAATATTTAGCCGGTAATTACCTGTTAATAAGATCTTTGGGGAGTGCTTCATGGTCAAATCGCCACAACTTGTCATAGACAACAGAGCTGAACTCCATGGAGTATTTTCCAGGGGAGAAAGTGCTTTCAATGACTCCATCTGCATTAATAAGTAATTGTCGAGCTAGAGCATTGATTTCCATTGTGTATCGGAAATGAGGTTGCAACAATCTGTTGATAGGATGCATAGCGCTGAGTTGTCGATTGGTGGCAATTATATAGGGTTCTACGCAACAATGAGTTCTTAACCTGCAGAAAATTAAGTGAATAAGCAAATAGAAGAAGATAACTAATTACCTGAAAGTTATTAAGAATGAACATTACCAATGACTAATCAGCTGGTGATAGCCTGAATCATGAGTTAGGACATGAGCTTTGGCTAATTTCCACAGCCAGCCTTCTGTAGATTTCCAACTGGGAGAAAACACTTGTTTCCACTGTGGCTTACCATCCACTGGAGGCCGAGTTAGCTCAATTGCTAGCGGTCTCAACGTGCCATCTGGGTTTAAGAAAAATAATGTGCGAGATCCATACAATATTCTGAGGTCAAGTTGTCTCACTTTTTCAACATATGGTAGTAACAAGTCATGGAAATCTAAGATGAACAACTTCTTCTGTCTTAAAGCCTGCATAAAATTACCAAAATTTAAGCGCTTAATTTTGTTTACAGATTTATTAAATGAGGAAGAAATGTTATAGTCTATTATGATTTAATTTCCTTTTTAACTAACACAACATATGTATACCTCTTCAACAGTCATTAGGCCACCAATTTCTTCCTCGATCAATTTTGTGGTGACTGCTGATTCTGCTGGACCATAGATTGCTGGGTCGAGTGTGCTTTTTAATGGCCATTCCTGCATGAGTTTATTCAATTTTAATTATCTTACACTCTTGTTTCAACTCATGCAGTAAAGCAAAATCATTTAGGCAATCCCTTATCTTTATCTTTTTAATTGTTCAGCATTTTCAAAATTTTTCTTGATGGTTATTAGAGAAAACAATTTCGTTGTTATCATACCGTGACCAATTTTAAGCTATATGGATTGAGACCAGCTAAAGTCTGTCTCGCAAACTCCTCATCCTTAGTCCAAAACAATGAATCTCCTGCAGAGTAAATACAACAAAAAGCTGATGAGAACGAATGCATTCCCCAAAGCTCAAGCATAAACGAAGAGAGGTTTGGTTCTTACTATCCATGGTTTCCGGTTTCTCAAACTGCAAAATATTTTTGCCTGTATCTTTAACCTTTTCAATCAATATGGGAAGTGCTGTTTTCCACAAGGGTGCTTCTTTGAGCTGTGGAGGCTCTGGCACATCAATTCCTTCGTTGAATAATTGACCTATTTCTGTGAAGTTTGGAAACCCCAGATTCTCGTCGGTAATGGCTGCTTCCAGGGTTGGTATCAATCCATGTATCGTTGAGTAAATTGTTTTTCCTCCAAATTGTGCTTGCTTTATCTCATCAAATGATTCATCTCTAGGCACATAAAATGAGTTACTTCTTGACTCCGAGTTTGGATCTGCATTAATGGAAATACAGACATTTCCAAATTTAGTACAAAACAACCTTATATAACACTAAAAATAACAAAGTTTTGTAACATATGCAGATATTCTACCTGTTTTAGTCCGTGGACGTCCAGTTCTACAACGCCTTGGATAGGGATGTTCTTTGCCACCAAGCACCGGTCGTGCTGTTTTCGGATCGCTGTCAGGATTTCCAAGATCATTGTACACATCATAATCGTATATTCTATCAGAGCTTTTGCGCTGTCCTTGTCCATTGCCTCGCAAATTAGCAAGTTCTTTAGCTCTCAACTTTTTCAATCCATTCGGTGTTTGTGATGGCAAGTACGACTAATTAAAAGAACAAACAAACAAAAAAAAGACATTAGAATATTAAATAGTTTATTCAAACTATGCGTTAAATTTTTTACCAACCTTGTCAGTGAAGAAAATTCTCTTCTCTTTAACATCGCCTTCTGATTCAACCCACGAACCACAAGTGATGGTAACGGCACCATTTTTGAGATCATTAAGAACAATATTATTCAAATAAATCTCTCTGTGCTGCTCATTTTGCACTAATATTGCACCAACATCTCCGAAACTTTGCGGAACTGAGAATTGTGCCTCGTATTTAATGTTTCCTTTGTCATCGTTGCCCACCCTGCGTGCTGATCCTTTGATGGTGGATTTCTCTTGTCCCGTTTCTGAAACAATATGATAAAAAATTGTTAACCTTTTACAATATATTTTATACATTTTTCTCAGTAAACTCTTTAAATAAATAAAATAAGATTACTGATTCTTACTTTTAAATTATAGTCATATTTTTTTAAATAAATAAATGACTAAAATTTAAAAGGCTAGTTTATGGCACATTTTGCTTTTGTAAACTTCAAACCTTGCATTTAGGGGTGGAACCAGACGGAAATAAAAAGGTACGGTTTAAAAATGTTAGAAAAAGTAAAGTTAATAGATCAACCTTAAATAAATTATGAATTAAATAATAAAATATTCATTTTAAACTTGAAAATGAAAGGTCAAAGTATAATATTTCATATATGAATTAAAAATAAAAGAGCCTACCCTCATTTTTGGTAAATTTTTATCTTCACCCACTTGTAATCTTATCTTTGCAATTGAAAGTTCTCATACTATTTAAGAAGGTATTCTATATTCTAGATATATAAATAAATAATTAACATCTTTTTTAATGCGGCTTGGACTTTATCTAAATTCCAAACACTAGTTGGGATTAAATGATATATAAAGTAGTGATAACTTATATGTTGTTTCATTCAGAAAATGTTGTAATCAAATTGCGTATGTGGAATTTAAAAATGTTCCCTTCCTCGAAGTTGTTTAATAAGATCTAAGAATAGGACTTATAAGAATCATGACTCTAACTTCTTAGTACACCAATAGTCAATCACCTACCAACTTTTACTCTGATATCCTATTGCACCCCGGATGTTTTAAAAATATCTGAAAATCCACTTTAAATTATTTTTGTTACAATAATTATTATCAAAATTTTTGTGATTTGATATTTTTATTTTTGGAGCGTCAAAATACTAACCAACCTCAATTAATTTAGAGAGAGTCTAATATAAGTTATCTTTATTTTCATTAAAATTTAAAGAAAAATCTATAAATATTATTGCTCAAATTCTAGCGAAAAAGTGTTGTGCAAAAAATAGAGATTAAATAATAATTAATAACGATAAAATGATCAAGAAAGCAAATTAAAATAAAAGAATAATAAAAATGTCTTTGCATATTGAAAATTTTTGCAATATGCAAATAGAAAAACTATGAGAAAAAAGAGAAATTTTATTATAAGAATAATAAAAAAGTTACGTACATGTTCTCTAGAGAATTAATTATAAAAAAATTAGTTATGGATGAAACCTACAAAATCAACTAGATTAACGTATATTATATACCTACTAATACACACACACACACACTAATATCCAAATATCAAATATGAATAAAAAATTTGATAGAGTTATAGTAGTAAAGAGTATCCACTTATCTACTGCCAAGTTGTTGAAAGATCTCAAAGAAATCGTATTCTAAAAGAATCTCGATGGGACATTCTGCCAACTAATATAAAATTTACCATTTTGAAAGTAATAAGAAAGGACAAATGGTTATATCTAAAGTTAAATATGTAAAAATAATTGAGTTAGGTAGTCAGACTAAAATTCAGACTTTGTAAATGTTAATGAGGGAAATTATCCCAACTTTCAGAATTCATTGTCTTCAAAATTTCAAAAGAAAAGAAAGAGGAAGCTATTTTCGGGCCAGACCATGCAAAAATAAGGAATTGAAAACCAGGTTGATCTGGATTGAGCCAAAACTCAAGTACATGTCAAATCTTGAACAACTAATCGAATAAAATTTATATTGTGAAAGATTTGGTGTACTTTAGAAAAAAATAAAGGGTATTGTGATATGATTGTTTCTTTTTCCCTTATACGAAAATTTGAAACTTCATACGAAGCGAGAAAGTAAAACAATATTATCTAGTAATGATGATCATATGATTTATCAATATCTACTTACTAGGATCGAGCTGAGCACTAACAAGCTCCAGTTCAAGACTTTGACCAACCAAGTCTTCTATATCGTCTAGAGCCGAGAGTTTAGAAATAACAGTTGGTATCACAGTGATAACAGCCTTAACCTTGACAGTTTTTTCAGGAGAAGTGCCAAATATGGCTTTGATGTTGCTACTGTGAGAAATCCCTATTCGGATTTTGGATGAGTTTTTGAACGAAGGACTCGATTGAACGGGAAGAAATGTCTGGCCATTTCCACGGAGAAATGGCTTGGATATTGGAAATAGGGTTTTGATAGACTGAGATTGATGAGCTTGTTGTGGCTTCAACATTTTGGAGAAAGAGAAATTTGAGCTTAATTTGCTATAATGAACGTTTAGATTTGTTGTGTGTGGTTTGGGTGATCAACATAGTCTTTATATAGAAAGTTGAAGATTGAGAAATGAGAAGAAACGAGCCTGCTGGGTTCAAACAAACACATGTTAAAGACTATTCTCTAGGATTTATACTCGGTCTACGCATCAATATTCAATCGTCATAATTGCGTCGGTATTTTATTGACTGACGAAACGAAAAATGAAAAATTGCAATTAAAAAAATGAGAAATATTAACGAAAAAAGTTAAAAAAATATAAAATACATGACATAATTAAATCAATATAACGAACTTATATTAAATATTTTTAATTTTAATTTTATATAATATAATATAATATTTATCAAATAATTAACATATTTTCATAAATTTTAAAATTATTTATCACATTATTTTATATAATCTGGCATTCCTATTTTGCTAATAAATAAGTTAAAAGACTTTCATTTAAGTCAATATTTATTTAATTTGACCATAATAGACTTTTTCTCCCAACCCCGGATCACCACCCGTTTCACATATATCCATTAGTGACGTGGCGGAGTAATCAATTGGAGCAGTCAACTTGCCTACGTTAGCCGACATTGTCTGTAGTTTACGGACGCAAAAGGTATCTTTTGAATGTGTATTATAAAAAAATTCAGATATACATAATTTTTATAGTGACATTACAATAAAAAAAAAATCAATTAATAATAGAAATTTTCAACTTTTAGTGATTTGACGCCCACAGTATTTAAGAATTAGACGCCCCTAGAGGTATTAAATGTTATTATTAAATTTTTATTATATTTATAATATTTTAATAGAAAGACAGTTGTATTTTATATATTTATAGATTATATTTTATTATACAAATTGTTACAACATTAAAATTATTCTCTCGATTAATCAAATCTATATCAACATCAAAATCTTTCATCAATCTTTTCATAGATTTCTTAAATGTATTAATTATATATGTGATTTTCTAAAACGAGAAAAGATGATGATTGTATATTCATTTTTTAAATTATAATATTGACATGTGAAAATTTTCTATTATTTTTTAATAACATGTCAAGGATTAGAAAATATTTTTTAATTGATTTTTTGACTTGAAATGTAATATTTACCAAACACATACATACATACATTCTAATACCATAACTCACGCACTTGCAATAGTAAAGCTATAAAATTCTCAGCTGCTTTATTTTTGAAGGGATTATTTATACTGCATATTAGAAGTTGATTAATTTGTTTATAAGTCACATTGATTTCAAATTAGTCCTTAATTTGGTCTATATGGTAATTTTTTTTCATTAACTTCTTTTATTACTGAAATATCTTTAAATAAAATTATTTATGGGAAAAAAATATTAAATAAACATAATAATTTTATTTAAATCCACCCAATATAATAATAAATATTTTGTACACATAATGTAATAGTATTATATATAATTGTCATTTGTCATATGTTTCTAGGAGGATTAGTAAAAAGTTATAAGATAAAACAAAAATAATTATATAATACTATTATATTTATCTAATCAAAAAATCCAATTGAATTATTTTTATCAAGTTGTCAAAATTTGCATGATTTAACATTTTTTATTTTATGGAATCTCATATCAGGCCTGGCCCAATCTAATTTACCACAATTTTACGGAAGTTTTATTTATTATTAAAATATTGTGAATTTTAAATCATAATTATTATAAATAAAAATATTAATATTAGTTAAAAAAAAGGTGAATTGCATTAAAAATTAGTATTATTAAATTTTTTTTTTTTTGGTTTCTAAACACAGTAAAACCTCCACCATAATTTTAAATACAATAAAATCACCATTACAATCGTAAACTAAGTACAGTAAAAAAAACAACGTTAACTTATACGATTCCCAAATTTAGACTTTGCAAAGGTAGATAAAGTTTTGCCAGTGTAGGGAGATTTTTGTGTACATAGTTTCTAAAACATAAGAGTGGCTGTCAAAATTCAGATTTTGAAATTTTATTTATCATACTCCTTAAAATTAAAAGTAATATAAAAATTAAAAATGGATTTTAACTGGTCTGACCTAAATTAGAACTCTATAAGAACAAACATGTCAAATTAGTGACAATTTATGAAATAAATAGTAATATGACGAAAGTTTTGCGCTACTCTCAGAAAATCAAAGGCATTATAATATAATGGAAAAACACAACCAGGGAAATGATTCTCTTTTTATTTTGAAATTTTATGCGGAGCGAAAAGGAAAACAGTATTATCTAGTAATGATCATCTGATCTATCTATATATACTAGGATCAAGGTCGGCACAAAAAAGCTCCAGTTCAAGATTTTCTACAATCAAGTCTTCTAGTTCGTCTATAGGTGAGAATGTGGAAACGACAGTTGGTATCACAGTGATAATAGCCTTGACTTTGGTAGATTTTTCTGTGAAACTACCAGATACGGCTATGATATTGTTACTTGGACAAATCCCAATTTAGATTTTGGATGAGTTTTTGAACAAAGGACATGACTGAACTGGAACAGAAGTCAGGCGACTTCCATGGAGAAATGGCTTGGATATTGGAAATCGGGTTTTGATTGCGTGAGATTGTTGAAGCTGTGGCTTCAATATTTTGGATAAAGAGAAATCTGAGCTTTGTTTTAACGGAAGTTTTGATTGGTTGGGTGAAACTTGGGTGATCTATAGAAAATTGGAGGAGGAGAAAGACCGAGCGAGAGTTATTGCACATGAAAAATGAGAAAATATGTTGTTCAAAATATGTTTACACTTTGTTTTGTATTGTAGCATGTTAGAAAGTGTACAGGGTCTTGATAATGATTATTTCAAATTGATTAAATTTTGAGCGATTCTAATTTTAAAACTAAAACAACTCTTCAGATATTTATTTATAATTACTTAGAAATTATCTATAATTACTTAGAAAGTGTATTGCCTTGATTAAATTTCTTATGTTCTAGAAGTGATTGCTTAATTTCTTTAATTTTCTTTTAACTTTCTTGTTGTGTATGATATTTAAAGTAGATATTTGAATTATTTTGCATTTTTTTTTCAAAACTGAATGGACAAATTATCGGTTTTCTCTTACCTTTTGATCTAATACTCTATTATTCTTATTTTTTAAAAAATTACTCGATATCTCCTTACCTTTTAGTTTTACTCTTATAAATTATAAGATTTAATTTTAACTTTTTCAAGAAAAAGCTAAAAGTAGGGAAGTATAATATAATTTAAAAAATAATAGAGATTAAATAAAAAATAGAAAAAAAAATAATAGTTTACCCAATTTGAACAGCCGAATAAATCACTCAAATTAATTTGTCCTTCTGTATAAAATAGGACAAAGTCTTATCTCACGAGGGCCACACGTATTCCATGCGTTATCTGAATATATATATGGATATTACCAAATTTAAATGGAGAAAATAAAACAAAAAATTATTTCAGAAGTTTGGTAATTAAACTTGTTAGGTTTTAATTATTGATACTGCTTTGGCGTTTTGGAATAAATTATAAATTTATTTTATTTTATAATTTTAAATTAAAATATTGTTTGATAAAAAAAATTTAGGTTGTTTATTTCATAATTCAATCCACACCTACAGCAACCTATAGAAGTAAGGAACTGGAATTTATAAAATAATTCATCGTAATATATATTTAATGATATTGACAAACTTTCAGTTACATCAACATCATCGTACGACATAGACAATCCATATATTTAATGATATTGTTAAAATTTCTGTTACATTAACATTATTGTAATAAAAAGATAATCAATTTATTTAACTTTATTCTAACAATTCCTTTCATTATTTATGCTAACATCAAAATCCTTCATCAATCTTTTGTTCATATATTAAAATTCCTAATTCTTTAATTTTTAGCACAAAAAATTATTTATTGTATTTATCTTTTAATTATTATATTACTAAATATCTCAAAAATTTTTATTACTTAAATTTTATAAGATAAATAGTGTGTTTATAAATTTAACAGTTGTTTATTATAATCATTATACATAGGCTATCAAATTACTTTAATGGTAAAATTTATTTATTTATTTTTGTCAATTTTAAATTTAAAATACGAAAATTGTCTTTAAAAATGTCTTGTAAAAATGTGAAATCAGTTCACACTTTAATTAAGCAAAAGTTATGAAAAGTAAAAATAAAATAAAATAAAATAAATGTTGTTCATTCTTATGAAATTAAGTTTTGGCAGAGAATTATAAACAAGACCAACAAGAAGACAAAACATAGTTGTTATCATATTTTAAAAAGAATATTGATTACAAAAAATATAAGTTATATTTATATTTTGTCGATTTTATTAATAATTTTTTTATTAATACTTATTTTAATATGGGAAAAATTTTGCCCGAGTCATGGTATCAATGTGGTTCAAACCCCCACTCTATGATAGGGAGGCAGTGCCCTCCCACCTATCCAAGGAAAGGAATTGCGAAAGTGAATTTGTATTATATATTAATATAAATATATAAATATATTTACGTATTGTATAAATATACGTAAATTATCTAATTATTTGTATATTTATATTATATACGTAAATAATTTTTATTTTTTTATTAATTATATATATTAAACCACAATTTTAATATCTATCTATCTATCTATCTGTATCTATATGTCTAGACAAATACTTAGAAAGTGAAAGTGAAGTTTGGATGGAAAATCAAATCCGTGTTGACTCACGTAATCCCATTTACATTGATTTTGACCACAAAAGAATTGTGGAAATTGGGCAATTGGCCACGGTGACGTGTAAGCATTGCGGGGTTGTTATTATTAAAAGCAACATTACCGCATATTGTCATTATATTTCTATGAATTTTCTTAATCAATTTGTGCTAAAAATATGAATATGAATATTATTTTAATTTTGAAAAAAATACCATCCATTGTATCCAAGGGTAGAGAATCAATTGAGAAATGAAATATTAATTAATTCTACAAACAAAATAAGGTAATACTCATTCTCATTGTACAGATATTACCAAGTAAAGAATTGTATCACGAGCAAGATACGTGCTAAATACGCGTTCAGTCAAATGAAGTATATATTTATTTCATGAGCAGCACGCGTATTAAATATATTTTGAGTTAAATGAAGTATATGTATAATAGTTATTTTAGAAGTTCGATAAATGAGTGTTTGGCTGTAATTATTGTCATCACTTAGTAATCATAATCTTGTACATAATTTATTTTATAATTTTAAAAGGTGAGACAAAAAATTCAAGATTTTTATTTCATAATGTAGCCAACATTAAATTGGCAGTTAATTTATTTACACAAATCCAATACATGCATCATGCTATAATTGAGACCTAAACCATCTTACCTTATTTGATACACAGTGTTGATTATTTTTGTTTAATTTTAAAGATATAAATTTTTTATACAAATCATTGTAACTCAATTTTCTACCCTCAATTTTTATTTAATTAAATTCTTTAAGAAGTAAATTTTAAATTGTTGATTTCTAAATTAAATCGTTCAAATTAAAAAAAAAATGGTTTTGAACTTTTGAAAGTTAACATAAAGAAAAGAAACGGAATTAAGAGATTAAATTAATTCAAGCAGATTTAAGCGAAAATTTTCCAGAGGTTTGATGAATTTCGCAGTTAAAAGAACTTAGGAGTCAGGATGCCAAAATCACAGAAAGGAGGATGTTGTCGAAAAGTGGCAAGTCGAAAAATGGAACTTAAATCATATCCCATGGTTTCAATATTTCGTGTAGGTAATTGAAGGAAAGTAAGGGATTTTATTTTTTTATTTCCATGGATACCTGGTGGAGAAAATGGGAAGGCAAATATTGTTGCCATAAATTCATTAATGGAAAAGGAAATCGGATTGGTGGGAGAATCTCTTGGAAATCAAGGCTTTATGCATCCAAAGGGGGACTGCTTGAAGTTCGAGGAAAAAGAGAATTCATGAGAGCCACTATCTCTCTTATTTACATCAAGAAATCACATTCCCTAGCCGCCACATTGGGGTATACAAGAAAAGAAAATCCCGGCAACCTCACAGCAGTACGAAAAGAGTTCCCAGTAGCCACCAAAACCTTACCTCGAAAGCCATTGAAAATAGTTCTCAACAGCCATTCTTTCGTACACCCAGGAAGTTTTCCCCACACTTCGGGAATCTGATATCATCTCCGAGCATCACTAAAGCAGGGTATGATTCCATTCATTTTGTTTCATAGCAGAAAGACTGTTTCGTATGTACCGTACATGTTGCATATGATTCGATTCATTTTGTTTCATAGCAGAAAGATTGTTTTATATGTGCCCCTGTACGTTTGCATATGATTCAACCCATTTTGTTTCATAGCAAAAATATTGTTTTACAGGTGCCCGTATATGTTTGCATATGATTCGATCCATTTTATTGCGTAGTAGAAAGATTTTTTAAAAGAAATTTTCTTGAATTCGTTTTGCTTCCTTCCGTTGTGGATTAGATTCGTTGTCCATAGATTTTGTTGGAGTTTAAATTCAACCGTTCTGATACTATTTGTTATTATCACAGCAAAATACTGAATCTCTTAACAACCATATAAAAATGTCACACAACAAGTATTATACTAATTAATTAAATATGGTAATAATTCAAAATAATAAATGGCAAAGAACCACAAAAATAGAGAAAATAAAGAATTTAACGAGAATCGGTATAAATATCCATGTTAAGCCTCCACTCATAGAATCCATGCATGGCGACCACTACAAACCCTCGAGATATGTTTTAAACCTCATAACATATCTCTTAGACTTGTAAAATATTTGAGTTACTTAATCTTTGTACAATCATATACATATATTTTAAAATTGTTTTTCAAATCAAATCAACATCACAACATAAACTGTCTCCCCAAAATATTTCAAATCATTTCTCAAAATGTAATATAGACTCAATTAAAAAAACATACAAATTACATAATCTAAGAGCATTTCTTTTAATCCGTACATACTTATACATATAAAAATTTACAAACATCCCTAGTGGAATAATTAACTAAATAGTGAGTTGAGAATAAAAAATATACTTATGGCCTTTAAACCTCTAAATGATTACCACCACTAGCTAACACTCTACTTTTTTTAAGATTACCTGAAATTAAAATATAAAAGAGTGAGTATACGAGAACTATACTTTGTAAGTAGATACAAAAACATATATAAACATATAAAACATTTGTAATGAAATATTTTAAGAAAAATGTTTAGGATTTATATATAAATTAATTTGTTTCAATAAAAATCATAGCCTGTATTTAAAAATTATCAGGTTTGCCTCTTTTCTCGGCATTTATTTTAACCAAGTGCAACCCCAAATTGTCAGCATCCTATTCTTTTCTATATAAAATCAATACAAGCTAAATAAAATAATATGCACAGTTTTTAAGCAACATCATGATAATTTTTATAAAAAAAATTTATTACTGATATTAGTCTCGAGTAGCACATGAATTCACATTTGTCTATCTTTAACATTCTTACCTAATAGGCTACCCCACAAATGAAATCTTAATCTTACTTTTATGGGCTTTACCAGTGCACGCACTCGCCTATGATGACCATTGTCTTGGCTTATTGTTAGGATACTTATTAACCTTGTAACTACAATTAGCTCTTTAGTCATATCATCATAAATCAAATAAATCATAAAAACATATGAAATCCAATTTCAAAGCATGTATAAATATATTATCATGATTAAGCATGGCAATAAAATATTGTTTCATATTAACTGGCCTTATCGCCTTATATACAATCACTGCATCAAAATATTTAGGCCATTCATATTTGTTTCCAAATTATAATAATAAACTA
Organism: Trichilia hirta; assembly: GCA_035221805.1. Lineage (NCBI taxonomy): Eukaryota > Viridiplantae > Streptophyta > Magnoliopsida > Sapindales > Meliaceae > Trichilia > Trichilia hirta. The sequence goes on from JAWDEX010130250.1 coordinate 20,154, forward strand.
AACTATTTTTTATTTGTAAGGAAAATAAATTTTTATAAAATAATTTTAAAACATTTAAATAAAAGTAAGTCTACTCACAGACTAAAAAAGGTATACACTCCTTTTTATCTCTTGCATCTTGAAGTCTCGTCACACGGGTTCTCTAAGCCTAAATCACATACATATTGACTATCTTATCAATTCTAAATTTTAAATAAAAATTAATATAATTTATGTGCAATAAATATACTCAAAATACTAAAATTTTCTAATTGAATCTAACTTATATATTCTCGGACAAATAGTAACTGTACATAATAACTTATTATTTGATTTTTGCTAAAACTTAAATTTAAACTATTCTCTCCCCTAATTTAATACTATCTAATTAGATTATTCAAATTCATACTCAATTTATCAAAATTAAACCTACTTTCTCGAATTTTCTAAATACACAGTAAACCCTAAATTTTAACTTCAATATATTATAATTTAATACTTGAAATGCATTAAAAATCTTACTTGGTCATTTAGAGCCTAAGAAAGTTGAATGCTTTGCCAAATACAAAAATTCCTAAATTAAACTCAAAACCTTAGATTTTTCTTAAGTCATCTCTTGCCTAAATCATGAAAATAATTGTCATAATAGGTTTAAAAAGATGATTTAAAGCTGTTTTAAGTGAGAAATTGAAAAGAATACAAGAATTTATGAATTGGGTCTTAGATTCAAGAGAAACAGAAAAGGGGAGAAGGTGAGAGAGAAAAGGAAAAAAATGAGAAATTTGAGGTTTTTAGCTGCACATATAATAGGGAGTGAAATAAGTAAAGTGCCCTTGAGTATAAAGAAAAAGAGAATTCTGGAAGAGGACAAATTTGATCAATTCACAGGCAATTTATAGAATTCCATTTAAACTTGAGATTTATAGAATACTAATGTAAGTAAATAATTGGTATGTCGATTAAAGAAAAAAGTAAATAAAAATGATTCAGGGATATTTTGGTAATTTAGGCATAATTATTGTAGTGGCCTCAAAATTTAGATCAGTTGATATGTAAGGTATATCATGCCATAAATAGCACTCGAATCGAATAAGTATTGAGGGAGTTACGACTTTTTAAGCTAAATGTGTTATATTATGAGCCGATTTACAAAGTAACTCACCTGTAATAGAATCGTTTTTTATAATTTTAATATCGAATGAAAGCTCGTAATGTGTGGAGTTTAATACTACAAACGACACTCAATTTGAGTAAGAAATGATAAAGTTATGATATTATTGTGAAAATTTTAGAAATGAATCAGGAGTTAAAAAATTGAGCTCATTATGAACGAATCGCGAAATATAGGTCGAGAAGTAAAATAGGGCAAGAAATAACAATTTTGGTTGAAATAAAATTTTTTTTAAAATGATAATTTTGCTCTTGTGTCACTCTCTCTCTATATGGATAGTTTACTTTCATTTGGATAAGGAGAAGAAAGGAGACCAAAGAGAGATAAAGGAGACAGAAAAAATTTAACTGGCCATAACTTTGCGTATATATGTTGAATTAATGCATTATTTATGCCATTGGACTCGTATTGATGAGAGAAATAAGATTTTGGCCATTGACTATTAGAAATATTGTCAAAACAATACCTATGTGCCACTGTAACCACTATAGCATTATTGAAAAATTGATATTTTTTGCAATTTAGCTTCTAAAATCTGAAGTTTTACTTCCTAAAAGTTTGATAAACTCTTGGTGAGTATTTTTACTATAAAACCTAATTTTTTATGAGTTTAAATGGTGGATAGACTGGTTTATGAGTTGGTAATTGTAATTGGTTGGTTTAAAGATTTGTGATTAGTGATTATATTAGGTTATTATAAGAGTGTGTAATTTTAAATGATTGTATTATTGGGTATATTGAAATTACAAATATTTAAAAGAAAATGGGTTAAAAACACTTATACGCGAAGTGTTCAACGAAATGTCTAAGTAATCATAAGTATTGCATTTTATAAATTAATTAACTGAGAATACTACTACACATAATGCAATAGACGATGTGATAAATGACTTATGAAAAGCATATCATGAAATTTATGAAATTATTTAAATTATAGGAAGGCATATAGGTTGTATACCAAGTGTTCGATAAAATATCTAAATACGGTGTTGATTGGTTTATTAATGATCAATGACTTGAGATGCTTTGAAAAGTGAGTTATGGAGTTTATGGACCATTGTATTAATGTACACATGTATGTTTGAGTTTAGGAGGCCAATTATGACTTTGGCAAGCATATATATATTATAATCCAAGTATTCGATAAATTTAAGGTCGGACTTGGATTAGAATATCAATGAAATCAAGTAAGTATTCCAAGTGATGATTATTATGTGTTTATACACACACACACACACACACACACACACACACACACACACACACACATATGTATGTGTATTAGAATATGTTAGAATGTATTTTTGATACGGTAAATATATAAGATATTGGTTCTGATGATTATGTTTAAATGAATGCACATATGTTTGATGTGTTGGTACTTATATGGGCTTATAAGAATATATATATGTGTGTGCGTGTGTAAGGCCATGCATACATGATTGTATGTTTACTTGGATATATTTATATGTAATTTTATATGCATATAAATATAGATAAGCATATATACAAGTGAACATAGGCATATGTAAGTATATATACATATATAGATAGATTAAATTATAAATGTGTAAATATGTATTTAGCACAGAAATAACTACATGGTATATGTGAATAAGGATATGTGATTATATAAATATGTTCATATGTTATAAGTGGACAAGATTATATTTGTATATATGCATATATGTGGATAAGCAAAAGAGTATATGTTATAAATGTAAGTGTGCATATAGTATACTTACACAGGAAGACTTATATATGTCATATAAATAAAAATATGAATAAATATAATTGAGTATACTTAATGTGCATATAAGTATAAGTTTTTGTATGTATTTAAGTCATGCAAATGTATGCATAATTGTACATGTAAAATTATATATGTAAATATATAGGCATATGTGTATATGTATACGAATATATGAACTTATATATGTGTGTGTGTGTGTGTTTTTGGCTAGACAGTGAACTTTTGGCATATATAAACATGAATATATGCAAATATAATTAGAAATATATATATGTTGATACATGTATCAATAAGTGTATATGTATCTGTTACATATGTGGTTATAATAAATATATAAATCTATATACTGACCAGATATAAGTTTATATGAATAAGTAAGCATCTATTTGTATATATTCGTTTATAAGCATATAAATGAGTATATATATACATGTGTACGATATATGAATATAAGTTAGTAAGTGTGTGTATGATTATATGTACGTATGCAAATGAGTTTATATGTTAAAATGTATATAAATGCATAAATGCATATGTTTATGTACATGTAAATTAACACGTGTGCATTTGTTATATAAATAACTATGTTTCTGAGGACATAAGTTGATGTGAGTGAAAATTCTTATGTTTTTTTTAATAGAATGTTTATAATTATGTACATGGTAATATTGTATTGTATTATTAAGAATATCTGGAAGCGTTGATGTCTTGTACGATATTAAGGCCAGAAGGAGGCCTAATTTGATATGGATATATGTCTCTATATATGACACATGTGGGTATAATTGTATACATATACATGTGCCAAAATATAGATCTATAGATCTAGTTATGATTTTTTTATTTTTCTAAATATTATGAAATCATAATGATTTGAAATGGTTTGAGATGGTAGCATAGATTTGTATTTCATGTGCTATAAGTATAGCATTTGTTTTATTTACTTTATCATTTAGTTTAGAGAAAGAATTTAAAACTAATGAATGATTTCATATATTTGTATATATTACTTATGATTTTATTATGGATTATTGATTTGAAAAGTGAGCTTTTGAAATGGATATGAAATAAGTTGGACATTGTTTGAAATATGAATTTATATTTTCTAGTCTTTCTAGATATTTGATATTAACGACATGCATAGTCATTGCTTGAAAAACTTAGAGTGATGCTCTGGGTTTTTCCTTACTTTATGCTCAAATGGACATTTTTGGATATAGTATATTAATGATCGGTTGAGACACACTCAAGTACAGCTTGTTTATTTTGCTTTATTGACAATGTGCACGGATTGTAGTAGGAAAAACTCAGGGGAACACTTCGGTTCTTCTCTTTTTCATGTTCAGATGGATATTATTAGATGTAGCATATTGATAACTAGTTAAGAAACTATCAGGCATAACTTGTTTGCTTTGTTTTAGTTTGTTTTCTTTTATTGTGATGAATTCTTTTGAAAATATATTTTTTTTTTCAAATTATTCAGTTTATATTATGATCAATGTGCCCAATAGATGTGTTCATATTTGTCTAATATGAGTGTATCCCTTATAGTTTCATTTTTTTTAATAAGCTCAAGTTTAGATATGTTTTAATTTTAGTTCCTAAGTTTAAGTAAGTGTTCTAGATTGTGTATTTGTAGTATAATCTGTTTTGTTACATATAAATTTTGTATTAGGGGTATCGAATAAGATTTGTTTTGATAGACCTCATCCCATACTTATTATAAAATAGGTAATTAGGAATATTTGAGACTTTAGTGAGAATTTGGTGCGGTTTGTCTTGATATTTTTTCTTTATTTATATAAATTTTAAGTGTATAT
>JAWDEX010130688.1:0-24858 GCA_035221805.1 Trichilia hirta
AGCCTTGGTATTTTTAATTTGATTCTAATTTTTACTTGGTAATTACTCTCTTAAAATTTGCTTATTATATATTTTACATTTGCTAGTGGACTTTACCTTGACATAAACTAATTAGACTCTTGGAAAAATACTCCCTGTGGATACGATACTTAGACTCACTGGACTATACTATAACAAGACTACCTATACTTGGGTATAATAATTAATATGTGAATCAATATATACAATATATATTATTATGATAAGTTTATATTTATAAGATTATATGTTAATAGTATCATTGTTAAATATTTCTATTCATAAAACTAGGAATTGGAGTATTTATAGTATCGGATATACTAGTATACACTATTTTTACTTTATGTATGATAGAGAATAATTAATTTCATAAATTATTTATATGGTGACACTAAACAAAGTGTGTAGGTACTTATTGGTTGATTATGAGTTCACTGAACATACTCGCACAATACGTTCAAATGCAAATCATACTTAATCATTAATTAAATATTGTTGTATCAGTTTTGTAAGTAATTCTTAGACTTAACGACATTATAGTTGTCTTGTAAATAAATTAACACACTTTAATACTACCCAGGGTAAGTCTATATTAAGGCTTATGATAAGTAGTTATTTGGTATGGTAAAATATATATGAAAATATGTAAATATTCAAGTAAGGATTCATCAGCCTTAGTATTTGATGTAAAATACTCTATAAAAATGATATAGATTTGACTTAAAAAATTTTTAACTAGGATAAAATATTATATTTAATTGAAAAGTGTGCTCTCAATATTGATATACAATAGAATTATTATGTGTTATTTATTACACGTAATACTGAATCTAAAAAGGTTTGATAATAATAGAATATTCATAATTCGATTAGTGTATTGTGTGACGAAAGAATTGTATTACACGATAATTGATGACAAATAAGTTTATAAATTGAAGCTTTATACTTTCTTGTAATCTAAAGACCATATTACACTGCTTGGTATCAATATTAGTCTATAGATATATTTAATTAATCTTATTAAAAATTAATTAAATAAAATAAATTGAAGGTTAATTTAGTAAATGTGTCTAATATTAGCTTTACGGTGAATTTATTGAGTTTTGCCACAAATTGTCTTGAATTTTTTTTTAATTGAATTATGCAATACTTTGATACATTAAGTTAAGGTAATTGATTAGTTAACCTAAGTTTGTGTATGATATAAGTGAAAGTATGACAAATATTTTATTCTAACAAATAAAAATTTGACAAGGAGTATAATCTTGGCTTTGCACTTATAAGACAAACAAATGGTGAATATATATAACATGTGTATTAATTTTAGACACAAAATGGGTATGATATATTTCAGGCATTTTATTTAATTAATTGTTAATTAAAATTGAAAAATATATGTAGATAATTATTGATTATTTTTCATATTTTAAGAATGAAAAAAGAAAAAAGAAAAAGAAAAATGAGTAGTTTTTGTTATATTGTCGTGAGCTTCTCCTTGGAAAACTTTGATCAAAATTTTATCATTTTGATCAATTGAAGATATATACAAGTATTATTAGATGTAATTTAGACTCTTGTATAATCAGTTTCAAGTTTTGAAACTGAATTTATAGTGTTTTAAAAGCTAGAATTTGCTAGAAATTATAATTCAATCAAAAGAGTTACGATTGAATTTTATAAAGTCAAAGAGAAAATTGAAAAGTAAGGGCATTACTTGATAAAATAGCTCCTAATTTGGTGCTCCAAAGTTTTAAAAATTTGAAATTGATACAAGTGATCTTGGAAGTATAAGGTATGCTTTATAAAAAATTTTGAATTGTCCATATGTATTCAATACCTAAATTCTAAAGTATGCAAACTTAAAATTATATTTTAAAAAACTTTACATGCTAGAATTTTACAGTATATTACAGTATTATGGTTGTATATTGAGTATATTATAGATATGAGATGATGTGATAATGATTGATCTTAAATCTTAGTAAAAAATTGGACTATTTTCGATTTTAATAGGCCAAGTTTGTTTGAAATGATTTGGAAGTGTTGCTGCCTTATTCTGTGTTCATTTCATAATATATTCAAAGTATTTGAATTTTGAAAATTTTAAAAATTAAATGATGTTAAGGTGTTGTTAAAATTGGAAGTGGGAAAACAGTTCATGATTAGTGATAAACAGTAATTTTGAAGTAGTTTTAAAAAATTTTTATCATGTGAATTTTTCATCAGTTGGATAACTATATGATAGCCATTTTGAACTAATTATAGATTGTTTTGAACTTATATTAAATGTGCATATATAAAAAATGTTCAAAAATTATTCAATTGTCAAATAAATTTTGGAGAATGGTTCTATATGCCTCTTACATCACCTAAATGGTCTATTTTGATTAAATTTAGCATGATTTAACGTTTTAAAAATTTATTCAAAAGATGGATAATTTGCGAGAAACATTACAATAATAATTGTTAAAAATACTAAATTAACCAGAAAGCTTGATTATTGTGTGACATAATGCTTATCATTGCATGCATATATTTTATGAAATTATTATGTGTAATATGAGTTATTAAAATTAGGTATATATAGACGTATCTTGGACATTAATAAATTTTGATAAATAAGTATGATTTTATTATAAATGGTCACAAACATATCATCTATACCTAATGTCCTTGTATAGTAAAATTGTATATTTAAATTTGTTATACATGTTGATGTATATAGTTATGAGTGTCATAAGCATATTTATGATTATCATGAGTATGTAAAATTAATATAAGACCAAATTTAAAAATAAATCCCTTTTATAATTAATATGAAGTGATAATGTTGAATATTAAGAATATTTAACATAATTTTTTCAATATTTATGTGTTAATTGAATTCGATAATGAGATGTGGTTTGTTTTGTTACACAAGGCCTATTTTTTTGTTATCATAAATTAATACATTTATATGTAATGTTTGACTAGAATATAATCATATAGTTTTGTTATGTTACCCAAGAGTTATATGATAAAACTTGATTCGTAAAAATAAAATTTATAATTTATTTTATTATATAAGGTTATAAAATTTTAAAAGCTAAATAATATTGAAAGTTGTAAGTATTACAATTGATAAGAGTTTACTTACTTAAATAAAAAATGTATAAGTTGTTGTGTTACGTAAGCTTATAATATTTATTTTAATTAGGATTCCAATATTTACTAAAGAAATATTGTGACTATTTCTCTATTTGCATATTAAAAAGTTATACATATTAATTAAAATAGTGGGAGCTAATTTAAGATCTTATTATTTGATTTCTTAATTTATTAATATGCATAATAATCATATTTGTATTCTTTTTAGCATATTTTAATATAAATTAAATATGTTTACTATTTATAATCTACTTCATACCATGGTTACATCTAAAAAGTTAACTAGTCTTGATAATTTTTTTGATTAGCAACATACACTTAAAATTATTCTAATGTGTGAAAAGATTACCTATATTTTGAATTCTTCGATGCCTAAAACCATACCATATGGTGTATTAGAAGAAAAGAGACAGATATTTAAGAAATAAAAAGAAGATGGGAAGATAGCAAGATGCTATATATTGGCTAGAATGTCCAAAGAATACGGTGTTAATATAAAAAACTTTATACTAAATCTATTATACTCCGCTTACAAGAGTTGTTTAGGAACAATACAAGACTAGTCAAGTATTAAATAACCAATAAATTTTTAGTTATAAGATGCAACCTAGCAAGTCAGTATCTTATTATATTTTAAAGATGATCGAGTGGATAGAGTATGTTGATGATCTAGGATTCTGTTTAGAACACAAGCTCTAAGTCAATTTTATTCTTCAATCTCTCACACCCACTTTTAGTGATTTCATCAATAATTTTCACATTAATAAAATTAATGTAACTTTAACAGAGTTATATAATATGTTAAAAATAACTGAGGATTAAATCTTATCTAATAAGAAATCTAAAAAAATTATGATGATTGTTGGTGATTCTTCTGGCTCTTAAAAGAACAATATTAAAAAGTTTAATAAGAAAAAAAAGAAATCACAAAAACTTAAAAATGGGGTTTAGAAGAAAAATAAATAATAATAAAAGCCTAAAGGTACTTATTTCTATTGTAGAATGGATGAACACTGAAAAAAAAATTAGAAATAGTATCTTGCAATGAAGGCTAAGGAGAAGCAAACTGTTACTTTAGGCTCTATAGATATGTTTGTAATTAAAATTAATTTATTAAAAAAAATAGTTTCTTATGGGTATTCGATACCAAATGTACATCTCATATTTGTAGTAATATGCAGATTCTTATAAATATTAGATACTTTCAGAAGGATAAAATTTAGATGTATATTGGTAATGAAGTAAAAGTTATTATATTAACTATTAGCACTATATATGTGTGTTGTCTAATGTTCATATATTAGGGTTATATAACTGTTGTTATATACCTTTTATAGTTAAGAACATAGTTTGTATATCAAAACTTAATGAGATCAATTTTGAGTTATGTTTTAAAAATAATAGTTGTAAATTATTATTAAATAATAAGTTATTTGGTAATACTATATTGTGTAATAGTTGTATATTATTAATATATCTGATACGGTTATATATGTTAAATATACCAGTAAGAGAAAGTAAGATAATATAAACATGACTTATTTATAGTATTGGCGATTAGATCATATTAATAAGAAAAGATTATATAAGTTAATTCAAGATAGGTACTTGGACACAAATAATTTTGAATTATTTAATATTTGTGAATCTTGTATTGTGGATAAAATGACCAAATTATTATTTGTTGGATATAATGATAAAGTATCAGATGTTTTATCTTTGATTCAAACAGATGTATGTAGATCAATATTGACACATATTTGAGATGATTATTCTTATTTTATTACTTTTACTAATAATTTTTTAAGGTTTTAGATACGTGTTCTTAATAAAATATAAATTTGAAACTTTTAAAAAATTTATAAAATATAAAAGAGAAGTAGAAAACTAATTTGATAAAAGTACTAAAATTCTGTGATCAGATCATGAAAGAGAACACTTAAGTTATAAATTTTTAGATTATCTTAAGGCTTAAAAAATTGTATCTCAATGAACTCTTTTAACTACACCATAATTAAATAGTATATCTAAAATGAGAAATCGTAATTTCTTAAATATGATATGTTCTATAATGAGTAATGCCAATATTCCAGTATTTCTTTAAAGATATGCTTTAGAAATTACTAATTATATTTTGAACAAGGTTATAACAAAATCAGTGTCTAAAGTTTTATATGAGATATAAAAAGAAAAAAATATCTAATTTTAAGTATGTAAAAGTTAGGGATTGTCTTGCCCTTATAAAAAGGCTTAACCTAATAAACTTGAAGTTAGGAGTATTAAATATAATTTTGTGGAGTATTTAAGAGAGTTTGTAGGATACCAATTTTATTATGCTGAGAAATAAATTATGTTTGTTTTTAAACATGCTATATTACTAGAGAAAGAGTTTCTTAAAAATAAAAATGATAATAATAAAATAGAACTTGAGGAGAGTTTTAAAATTTCTGAATCACAAGTTGACACTTAAACTTCAAAGAAAATTATTTAAAAATTTGTAAATACTAAGACTCATAGGTCGATTAGGATACAAAACCACATGACAGATATATTAGATATCATGATGAAAGTGAATCTGAGATTTTCCTTACTTCAAATGAAGATCCAGTGACCTATAATAAGGTAATAACTAGTATTGACTCATGGAAGTGGCTTGAGGCCATAAAATCGAAGATAAACTCTATGTACTTTAACCAAGTATGAATTTTGGTTAAACTACCTAAAGGTATTATATGTATTAGGCGTAAATGGATTTTTAAAAGAAATACTTTAGTTATTAGAGAAATTAAGACTATAAAGTAAGCCTAGTAGTAAAAGATTTTCGTCAAAGATAAAAAATTAACTTTGATGAGATAAAAAATTAACTTTGATGAGATTTTTTCACCTGTAATCATACTTAAATCTATTCAAATTTTACTTGCTATAACTATATATTATGATTTTGAGATATGACAAATGAATGTTAAAACTACCTTCCTTAATAGTTATTTAAAAGAGAATGTGTACATGATATAACTTGAAGATTTTATATCTGTTAAAAATACTAATAAAATATGCAAGCTATAAAAGTTTTTTTATGGACTTAAATAAGCTTTTAGATCATGGAATATATATTTTGATAAGACAATCAAATCGTTTAATTTTATTAAAAATTCTGATGATCTATATATTTACAAAAGATTTAGTAGAAGTAAGGTAACATTCTTAGTTTTATAAGTGGACGATATATTAATCACTAAAAATAATGTAAGAATATTATAATCTATAAAGATTTAGTTATCATCTATTTTTTTCATAAAAGACTTGAGTGAAACATCTTGTATATTGAACATAAAGATCTATCATGATCAGTCTAATAAATTGATAGAATTATTTCAATCTATATACATAGATAAAGTGCTAAAATAATTTAGCATAAAAAACTTTAAAAGAAGATATAGACAAATATGTTATGGAGTTACTCTTTCTAATGATATGTCTCTTAAAATATAATTAGAAAGAAAATACATGATTAAGATAGTATATGCTTCAGTAATTATTTTTATCATATATGCTATGCTATGTACAAGACCTAATGTAAGTTATACTTTAAGTATTATGAGCAGATATCAACTGATCTAGATGAGGGTTATTAAAAAGCTATGAAAATAATTCTTAAATACTTAGAAGAATTAAAGAATTATTTTTAATATATAGAGGATACGACTTGGTGCTTAAAGTTTATATTTATTCAAGTTTTCAGTCAGATAAGAATGATAGCCAATATATTTTAAGATATGTATTTACTTTGAATGATGGAGCAATAAGTTAAAATTATTTTAAGCAGAAAGTTACTAGATTCTACCACAAAAGTAAAATATATAGCAGCTTCAGAAGATAATAAGGAGAGTGTTTGGATGAAGAACTTTATTACTCAACTCAGTGTAGTTCCTACCATTATTGATCTAATTTTATTGTATTACGACAATAATAAGATTATAGCATAAGCCAAAGAACTTAGGTCTCACTAGAAATTCAAACACATTTTCAAAGATTTCACATTATTCTCGAGATTATAGCTCACAGAGATATTTGCACTAAAAGAGTACCCTCAGATAAGAACATTGCAGATTTATTCATCAAATATTTATCACAAATTATGCATAAAGAATATTTTAAAAAAATAAATCTTTGTCATAAAGGTAATTGACTTTGAGTACAAGTGAAAGATTAAAAAAGATGTATAGCCTAAAAATTAATCACGATGTGATATGTGATTATAATTTTATGATTATTAAAATGAGTATTTTATTACATATTCTCTTTTATCATATTTAAATATATGTTTAATTTACATATTATGGAATATATGCCATACACATTAGTATGATAAGTGCATATTTATGAAACTATGTGTTAGTAATATCATTTATAAATATTCTTAGTTGTAGAACTATAAGTAGGGTATTTATAGTATCAAATAGACTAATATATACTATCTTTATCCTTTGTATGATAGAGGCAACTAATCTCATAAATTACTTGTGTAATGACACTAAAAAAAGTGTATAAGTACTCATTGGTTGTTATGACTTCACTAAATAAACTCACACGATATGTTCAAATGCTAATTATATTTAATTGTCAATTGGATATTTGTTGTATTAGTTCTGTAAGTAATTCTTAAACTTAATAATATTATAATTATCTTATAAATGAAATAATATACTTTGATACTACCCAGGGTAAGTCTGCATTAAGGTTTATAATAAGTAATTATTGGATATGGTAAAATATTTATGGAGATATATGAATATTTGAGTAAGGATCCTCAGTCTTAGTATTTGAGATAAAGTATTTTGTGAAAATAATACAGATTTAACTCATGAAATCTTTGGTCAAGATAAAATATTATATTCAATTAAGAAATGTGCTCTCAATACTGATATACAATAGAGTCATTATCTATTATTTATTATACAAAGTATTAAATTTAAAAAGGTTTGATAATAATAGTTTATCTTTGATTCGATCATATCATTGTGTGACGAAGGGATTGAATTATAAGATAATTGATGACAAACAAGTTTATAAGTCGAAGTTTTATACTTTATTGTAATTCAAGGGACATATTATATGATTAGGTGTCGATATTGATCTGTATATATGTTTAATTATCTTATTAAAGATTGATTAAATAAAATAAGTTAAAAAGTTAATTTAATAAATGTATTTAATACCAGTTTTATGATGAATTTATTGAATTTAATTAAATTGCCTTGAATTTTTTCTAATTAAATTATGCAATATTTTGATATATTAAGTTATGATAATTTAATTGGTTAATGTAAGTTTGTGTATGGTATAAGTGAAAGTTTGTTAAACATTTCATCAAAAAAAATAAAAATTTGACAAGTGGCATAATTTTAACTTTATATTTATAAGACAAATGGATGGCAGATATGCATGAGATATATATATCAATTTTAGTCACATATTTTGCATAATATTTTTCAAGTATTTTATTTAATTAATTATTAATCAAAATTAAAATATATATATATAGATAATTATTGATTATTTTTTATTTTTTAAGCATTAAAAAAAAAAAGAAAAGAAAAAGGAGTAGTTTTCCTTGTATTGTCGTGAACTTCTCCTTGGAAAACTTTGATCAAAATTTTATCATTTTGATCAATTGAAAATGGGTACAAATGTTCTTAGATGTGATCTAGACTCTTATATAATCAATTTTAAGTTTTGAAATTGAATTTAAAGTGTTTTAAAAGTTAGGGTTTGCTAGAAATCCTAATTCAATTAAAAGATTTTTGATTGAATTTTGTAAAAGTCAAGAGGGAATTGAAAGGCAAAGGTGTCGCTTGAGAGAGGAGTTCCTAATTTAGTGCTCTAAAGTTTTAAAAGCTTGGAAGCATAAGGTATGTTTTACAAAAAGTTTTAAATTGTCTTTATATATTTAATACCTAGATCCTAGAGTTTGCAAACTTTAAATTATGTTTTAAAAGACTTTGCATGCTAGAATCTTATAGGTACATGGTAATCATACAAACTCTTGAAGTTCACATGTCAATCCTCAATGTTATGTAGTATAGACAAAATAATTCCTAAAAAGTACATGTTAAACCAAAATGATTACTATCAAAGTTACACATTAACCCCAAAATAATTATCCATTAAGGTTACACACTAACCTTAAAACAATTACCACTTCATTATTCTTTCGTGCAATCTCATGTGGTAGCTCCTGAAAAATAGACCTGTCTCTACATATACCAAAAATACTATAAAAGATAAGAATTTTTCAGGTAAAAGAGTTGGACTTCAAACTTTTGTCATGCTATTTTGTTATCTTAGGTTCTTTTTTTATAAAGGATTTCATAACCTAACTTGAGTGTCAAATAATTTTTATCGAACAATCGGTGTTCCACGATCTTTTACCGTGTAGCCGGTATACAAATTTTTGAAAACTACCTAAATTCTACTGTGGTATCCGAAATTTAGTGCATCAAGAAAACCTATTAATTAAGTAATTAATCAATAAAACCAACCAAAGTGATGAGCCATTTAAAAGAGATACGAGGATATTCCAAATGAAGCTCGAGCTGTGAACTTTTTTCTCTTTACAGTGCATTAAATGTCTATCTAATATTTCAGCATATTTCAACGTTTTGACTGACAAATGTTTTATAAATTTACTAAAAATTATTTTCTTTATAATTGGAAATCTATTGCTGCTGATTGGATTATTATGGATCTTTAGAGATCTACTAGTATTGTTTAGATTGTTATGAATATGTCATTATATTGTAATGTTTTGAGAGATGTAAATGTTAAACAAAATCCTCAGAAATTGTTACCTAATGTTGGCTGATACATGGTATAAAGTTTGTTACATGGCCATCTTCAATGCCTATATTGATTATAATAATAAATAATAAGGAATCAGATTGACCCTCTCCCCAATTAGAACACTAAAATTTCTAGAAAGAAACGTACTTTATACACTACTATAATACTAATATCGGTTCAATCAGACGACCCTATTGGCCATAGCTGTGAATGACTCGAGTCAGAAACAAGGAAAACCTGAAACCTGATATTTTTTTTAATAAGAATTGATGGAAAAACAAACAGATGGTTGATGGAGTGAATTAGGGTTTGATGCAGACACTTGCCCACTTGAGCGAGTGGGGTGTTAGTCTAAATGATGCGATTATATAATTTTTTATACATGTAAAAGCAATCAAGAAGGAAGAAAGAAAGCAAGAAAGCAAATAATTTAGAAAAAAATCTTTTTCTTAAAGTATTCTTTCTAAACTATATAGCTTCTTCAGGAATTATTATGCTAATTGTTTCCTGATTCTGAGCAGAAATGAAAGCTACAATTTGGCTTAGAACATCTGTCAAAAGCAATATGAAACCAAACAATTGCGATGACTTATTGGGTAATCCAGAAAAATATGGTGAAATGGTTAATAATAACTCAGAGAAATTTTTAATAATAGACACTCGCATCAAGTCTAGTCTTACCAATAACAGGACTCGTTCTAACTTGTATAAGAGTTATGATCGTTTAAAATAAGAGTGTTTATATATATATAAACTGTAATTTATAAATATTTATCTTTATTCTCAACTTTTTCATAAAAAAATATCTTTTGATATTTCTATGAAGCGAACCGAAAGTAGTTATACGGCATTCCGGATTGACAAATTGGAAAAGAATATGTGCTAATTACAGACGAATGACATGTGAGAATCAATCAACCCCTTCTAGTTTTGTCAGAAAAACAAAATTTTTTGTTACAAATTCAAGTCTTTGAAATATTGCATAAATTGGAAAAATATCAAATCAATCATGAACTCAGATGAAAATAACTAGATTTTCATTGAAATAAGAAAATTAATATTAGTTAATATGCATATTCAATTACTCATACATATAAGATTAAGTAGAAATTCTTCTATATATAATACTTTTAATTGTTTTTTTTACATGAAATATATTTGTCAAAGATATTTTGAAATTTAATTTTGTCGATCAATATAACGATGGATGGATCTCTATGATTGGTGGTAAAGGGAACTTCATCTTCATCTAGATAGGTCATCAATCATAGATTGGCTGATGCATCATTGTATTTGTAATCGATCAATCATTTTCTCCATTAAATTAAGCAATTTATACAAAATATAAAATTAAATAAATAAGAGTAATCAGACAAAAATGGTATAAGTTTAATAACAAAGTAAACGAGATGCAATAATTTGTGTCGAAAATAAATTACTGTTTACAGTCCAACTAGCATTGTTAAATGTTACGTTTCAATTGAAGCGGCTGCGTGAAAAAAATAGGGAGGGAGAGTGATTTGTTTTGTTTTGACATGATATGATTTGATTTCCCCACTCACACTGGCGAGTGACCTAAAATCATGTGGGGTCAATTTTGGTGGGGCCCACAAGACACACTCAAAAAAGGCTGGTGGGGGGACACGTTTATTCATTTCTCGTGGTCCCCACACAACCCCTCGACTCAGCCGAAGGAAAAAAAATAAAGCGAAGGGCATCACCGCCAGTATATTTAACCGGGTAATAACATTTTAGTCCCTAAAATTTGGTAAAATAATGTTTGGGAACGTAATTTAATAATTTTTGATAAATCTATTCTTAAAGAAACTAAATTATTTTTAAAAAAATAACTAAAATTAAGGAATAATTATTAATTTAACAAAATTATAAAGATTAAAATATTGAATTATGTCCTTAATAATTATTTTCATAAATCTGAACACTCAAATGTCATTGTCCCATTTGTAAACGCTACTCTTACGCTGCCGAGACCTAAATCGAATCTCCTTCCAATTATTATTATTATTGTTATTATTATTTATAATGTTCCTTATATGGTGTAAAATGGGCCCTACTCCATGCAAAGCTGACTAGACCTGTATTCTCCTCTCAAAATTTTTTCAGACATATTTAATATTACTTATTTTTATTTAATTTAAAAAATAAAATTATAAAAATATTTTGTAACATTTAATTTTTTATAAAATTTATTTATTTTTTTAATTAATATTTATTATTTGAGTTTTAATGTCACAATAAAATTTATAATTTATTATTACAATATCTTAATATAAACTAAAATTACTCTAAATAAAATTTACTAAAATCTTCATGATTACAAAAAATTTCAGTCGTATTTAAATAACAATGCATTAAAATGTTAAATAATTACCAAGACATTATCTAATATTCAAAATTTTCTCTTTTATTATTTGATTCTTTGCTAACTTTAAAGAAAATAAGGTATATGAATATGTTGAAAGGTATGTGGAGAACAATATCTTAATCTTCTAAAAATCACATATATCAACATTTTCCTAAAATGGAGATAATCGAAAGATTAATTAATCGTGATGACGAGGCTAAAATTCATTTTCGACATACTCATAAATGTTGTATTGCATCCCATAAATATTTAAATTTATTTGATAACTATATTTACTAATTTTATATTTATTTTTTTATTTAAATAAAAGCTTTAATATCTTAATTCTAAATAATACCCTTCAAGTTGTAAGATCGTTTATGATAATAAATATTCATATTTTTTGCATTATTAGAAGAATAAAGTTAAAAATATAAATTTTTTATATAAATTCTTTTTATTCAAGCTTACATAATAAAATTATATTATTATCCCAAATTTTTTATACAAAATCTTGTATGCAAACTAAAAAGACGACATAATATTAGTTATTTCGCAGTCTAGTATAATAGTATTAGTTAAAGATATGAATTTTCATATAAATTCTTTCTGTCCAAGTTTACATAATAAAATTATATTATTATCCCATCTAAAATATTTTAAGAGACAAATTTTTTATTTAATTCTTATATGCAAACCAAAAGGACATAATAATATTAGTTGTCCCTTAATTCAGCATAATAATGCTAGTTATAATAATATTAGTTGTCATTTAGTCCGGCATAATAGTTGTCTCTTAGTCCACTTCATTACACACACACACGCTCAAGCACACGCACACGCACACGCACACACACACACACATACATGCATACACCAGCCATTTGCTGATATTGAAATGTTATTTTCTAGTGCATTTCATGTGGTGGGCGTCTCATGCATCAAGGTGGTGGCATTAGAAAACGATATGGGAATCTCTCCAAAATCAATACTATCGCCCCACTCAAACTTCACACTCGTTAATTTTCTCCACTGGTATGAAACAACGCCATTCACAGAGTTTAACTAAAACAAAAAATTGATGATAAAAGAAAAGAACACTGTAAAATCTGCAAAAAATTTTGGTTTTTCTGGTTATATACGTATTAGAAAACAGATCGAAATGAAGAAGAAGGGAAGAAGAAACAGGCTGAAAGAAATACACACTTCATATTAATATATGCTTTCTTTGCAGTTTCATAATAGCAGCAATATAGCATCATAATTTTTGCCCATATTGCATCCATAACTTACTGCAATAATCCCACATCATATGTCAAGGATAGAGTTTCAATAATTTTATGAATTATAAGTACTTGATCTACACGACTGCTGCCACTGTCTCCCCTTTGGCGGAGGCTCGGGATCCGTCGGTGGACGATGCCGGAGTAGCTGATGTTTGTTTCTTTGATGAAGTGTAAGAGCACTTCTCTTTTTGCTCATCCTGATTCATCTGTTGTTGTCTACATTCCAGACTACAAAAAGCGCTATCACCCCTTCAAACAAATGAAAAATCAAAGCTTATGGATTATCAGAAATCCCACGAAAACTCAAACTTGGAGAAAAGGTATTGAAGAATACATTATACCTGTACATGTATATGTCTCTTCCAGGAACCAGCCTCCTTTTGCAGAGACCGCAAGCTCTCAGGAAGTGCGGCGTTACAAGAAAATCGGCCGACTGTCTCCGCTGATTATTATTATTATTATTTACAGGCGAAACCACGGACAAGAAACGTTGATCTATTGCTTTACCATTAAAGCGGTTGGTCTGATGATCATCAGACTGGCTTGAACCTTCCGTTTCACCCAGATCAAAGCTTATTTCACTCAAGCTTGTGGTTCTCTTCATCGGAGGACGAGGTCTCTTTCCCAACAACATATTTTCTTCCCTTTTTTTTTTGGTTATTACTGTTTGCTTAAAGAGAAGAGAAGAGGAAGAAGATTTCTAGAGAGAGCGCTGACGCAATAGAGAGGGATAGAAAAGGGAGAAGCGAAGGTTAAGTGGAGATTGGGAATATAAAAAGAGGACAGACAGCCAGAAACTGAGAAAGTGAATCTGAACCGTTAATTTTTTAACTTCCACTTGAGTTGCTGCATAATAGGAAATCCCTGTCAGCTTTCTCGTCTTTAATGATATATTCTTAATTTATTTTCCATTTTTGGTGTAAATTATAGAGTGGAGAAAAGTTTGGATCCTCTTAAAGACTCATATAAAGCATCTTTGATATTACTTACTTTTCTTAATTTTAATAATAAAATTATAAACAAAGTGATAACATTAATTTTTAATAAAATTAACTTATTTTTTAATTAAAATTTACATAATTATTAAAAAATAACAATAATTACATTATTACAGTATCTCAACATCAAGCTTTTTTGTGTATTAACAACAGTTCAAATTTTCATTATTGAGTTTCGATGCCACTCAAAAAATGTTAAAACGTTACTTACCGAAACACCCATAAAAGTGGGAACGTTGCTTTCTGGTTTATCTCAGTGTGTTTGTCAATAAAATATTCCTAATTAAATAAGATTCTTAATAAAAATTATTAAAAAGAAATCTGAGGCAAGCAAACTCTAAAATGTTTTGTAACTTTTAAGTGCTTCAGGAAAAGCTAAGAGAGATCCTAAGGTGCTCGAATAGTGGACATTTATACCGAATACTCCATAATTTGTAGAATTGAAATAGTTTATTTATTGATAAATGAATAATTAATTAATTAATTAATTAACATTTATTAATTTGAAAAGAGATTTATAATTTTACTATTTGTGTATGCATTATTCTTTTTAAAAATAAAAAAAAATAATATTATAAAAAAGACATATCAACCTTATTAATGACAGAGGTAGCCTTTAGAAAAAAAAAAAAAGAAAAAAAAAAAAGGATGTCATCATTCATGATTTATGTTCAATATTTTTTCATACCCTAAAATCTACACAAAATTTCAGGAAAAAAAAAAAAGAAAAAGAAAAAGAACAACTCAAAAGAATCTCTAAAGATCACCTCTTACTAAAGAAAAGTGCTTTTAAATAGTGTAACAATAAAGTTCCAAATTAATCTGGGGCACATATCATATGCAAAGAGGTTTAAGACCCTTTTGTGATTCCTTTTCTCAATAAAGTTAAGGACACTTTTACATCTTCATATTGGTGAAGAGAAAATATTTTTTTAAAATCTTATTAATTGTTTTTTGTTCACATTTTTCCTTATTTGATTGAGAGACCCACCCAATACAATAAATAGTATAAGTGAACAAAAACGATAATGGGCATAGAGGTGGTTTGTCGAAATTGATGAACTCCAACATGTAACATATAGGATGTTAAAATGTTGTGCTCTCCAATCTGAGCAATGGTATAGTAGTAGTTATTATTTTTTTGAAAGGGATTGATTACAATATACTAATGTATTATTATATATATATTTTTAAATATTTTAACTTTTTTATATTCCATATTTTTAATTATTTATATATATTTCTACTTTCAAAAATTTAAATTTTACATCAATTTCAAATAGCCGAGTCTTTTTTCAAAATGAATATGCATTATTAAGGAGGAGCTGAAGAAGAGATGTTATATATATATATAAACCCAATATCTTTTATTTAATTCAAAAAAAAGATTCTTTTTTTTTTATATACCCTTTTCACATAAAATTAACGAATGTAAATATTTTAGGTCATTAATTTTCAAGATGGTGACATATTTATAGCTATTCAATTTTATTGGATAGGTGTATGTAAAAATTCTTTTTCAATTTTAATATATTTTTATTAGGTGTTTGTCAAGACTTTGCCCTCATTTAGCCTATTATAGTACAATTCGAATATTACATTTCAGGTGTACAGCTAGTATTTTGCAACTTGCAATTGTATTTTAGTGAATGTTACATCATTGTTAATGCCTTTTCGTAGAGTGAAAATACTTTCAATAATTGTAGCATTTAAAACAACTATTAATATAATATAATATAAATTTTTTTCTTAACTATTATATTATGTGGGATATTCTACTATGCATATATTTGTATTATATATTTTTTAACTTTTTTTTTTGGATGACGAAAAAACTCTCGTACTCGGTCATCACTGCGGTGTCTAGTCATACACGAGATCAAACACTTATTCTTGAGAGTACGTGTCTGTAAATCACACAATACCCATCCTATGTCATCTAAGGCATATATATAAGGACCACACTGCAGTGGTACCAAGCATAATACAAAAATTCAGCCTATATCTTGGCGTGTTTGTTAGAATAAAATCATGACAGCTCGAACTTAGGATCGCATATTTTTTAACTTTTGTTAACTCTTTAATTATAATTTTTAAATTTTCTATTAAAATTCTCAACTCTTTTAACTCATAAAAATACAATAAAATTTTAAAAATTATAACAGTAATGTTAGTGATGAAAGAGTAGGAAGTGTGTCGCTTGCGCACAATAGCCATAAGTAAAATCACTTCTAGGAGTAGAGGTGGCAAATGGGTTGGTCGTGCCACTCGTGACCAATGCCAACATGGCCACACAGGTTTGGCACTGGTCTATAACGAGCCCAAGCTTAACACAACTTACCATGGGCTCGTGTCAAGCTCAGCTAGTGCCAGGCTTTGGTTCGACTAATTATTATATTATATATTTATTATTAAGTAATAATTTTTAAATACAAAATTATTATTATTATTATTTATATAATAAAAATAAGGCCTGCAAACTCGACCCGCACAAGCCCTTAAGGCCGTGTCGAGCCTTATTTTTTTTTTGTTGTGTTGAGCCTGGCTTAACACAATTATTATATATACTTGAGCTAACCTGACACGTTAGGAGTGACATGGCGTTTTCACAGGTAAGGTGTGGCGTTTGCCACCTCTACCATAGGAGTGACAATGATTAATATATATTAAAATTTATAACATAAAACATAGTTAACATAACAATCCTTTATTAAATTGTAGTAGCAATTTCTAAAATAAATAAAAAAAAAAGTAGGAATATAGTGAAATGACATGCAAAATAATATAAACTGTATAACGATAATTCTTAATTTATAACTGGTAGCATATAAAATTTTAGAGGTCAAATATTAATATAAAAGTATGTAAATTTTATTAAAAGTTAGTATTAATAAATATTTTTTTATTTTTATAGTGCAAAATAATAATTATAATCTTAAACGTAACCTAAATTTAGTAAAAATAAATTTATGATATATTTGATATTATTAATATTTATTTAATTTTATAATTAAAGTTGTAAAGAAATTTTTAATAAAATAGTTTTATTTTTAATTTATATTTATTATTTATTATTTATATTTTATTTTATGATAATATAATTTTATAAAAATTATATAACCACATATTAAACTTACTTTTAGTAGCTTTCACTTTGATGTGGTATGGTTGGTTTTGTTGCGAGTGATAGGTCATTTTCTTTTCCAGCAATATTACTTTCATTGGCTGCATCCTCTGTGCATCAATTATTTTGGGAATTGGGCACAAACCCCCCTGGTCTGCCGTCTTGGGTATGTATAATCTAACCATCGACCAATAATATTTCAAGTTGATACAGATTTAATAATTGTTAATCTTGTTGCACGTGCAATTGCCTTCAAATTCCTTGGCTGCCCAACCATATTTTCATTTTAATTATTCCATTGGAACTGTTAGTACAGAGCTATTGCTGCAGAAAGTGAATAAAACGACCAAGCAAGTGTTCAAATCTGTGAACTACCAGTTTTATGAAATCGTTCTGACGCCGAAGCAGAAGGGTCAGCGTATTTATGATACCACCAATCAATTCCACAGGCATTGCATAGATATTTTCATAACCGAACTGTTTCAGAATCCTATGAGTTTTACATCAGTAGATATTATAGCATTATTTATATGCCACAAATTTTTATATTTTTCATTGCTCTTCAAATAATGCAACAAAATATTTGAGGGTGCATATCTTATAAGCTCTGCACTATAACGTGCCCAAAAAAATTTTAAAATAAATTATCACATACTATGATGTCTGTTAATGCTAATCATATTGTTTTGAAAAATATTTATTTTTATGTGGCTTCTAAAACTTCCTGCTTTCATAATAAAATTTATGAGAACAAATGCTTTCCAGGTTAATGAGAATCACTGCGACCATAGCATGATAATGACAAGAAATGCAGTTACAGGAATTAATGAAATGGAAAGTTGAGGATCTGAGTAAGCTTTCAATTTTCAGGATTTAACATGATCAAATCGGATATTACAAAAGAATGGATTGATTTTCAAAAAAGAAGGAAAATTTCTTCTGATTTATATCTATGGAATAGAATATGCTACAAAATTAGTAGAGTCAAAAGTCTACATTCTCATAAATAGCATAAATAACTTTATCAAAAATTCATTTATATATTTACTTTTAGCACATATTTAGTGTTGTCTATTTTTTATTTAATTTTAAGAATATAATTATAAAAAATATTCGATAATACAATTTTTTAATTAATATTTAATATTAAAATTATAACAATTATGTAATTATCTCAGATAGTACAGTTCAATACTAAATATGACCTTATATTTTAAGCTTAATATTAGCCTTAGGAAAAGCTAGTATCTTAAAATATTTATGAGATTTCATAAGATTTGATTGCTGCCGTCTGGCTAGCTACTTGGCTTATATAACATACATATATCTCTTGATGTTGAGTGTTTCACTTTTCAATTAGATATGGGACAATCAATCTCTGTCAAATCCTAATATTTGCAAGTCTTTCTTGATATATTCTAAAATTTTAACACAAGTTTTAGCATGATACTATTTCCCTTTTGTTCTTAAAGCTTGCCTACTTTTTAATGGAGTGTAACCTGAGAAAGAGGAAAAAGAGAAGCCCAAGTAATTTAGGAATGTGCAAGGTTAAAATGAAAATCGTATGTTCTTGTACATCATCATGTGGATTAGATTTTTTTAAATCAATTTGGTACGCCACTAAGCCTGGGTTTCGTATTGTGGGACAATGGCTTATAAATCAGATTGCCGTAAAATAAAAATTTTTAATAATTAATTTTTTTTAATTTTTTTTAAATAACAACATAATCAGTACAATATCAAACGAAGCTTAATATATTATTTAATATTGTGATATGATGATTTTTAAGTCACGACATAATTTTAAAAGATAATAAAAGAAATATAATCCCAAATAAAATATAACTTTATAAACTTTCATTATTTAAATTTTTCGATATCTAAATGACAAAAAAATTGAATGAAGAGGATTAATTGAATTGGATTATTTTTTAAATATAAATAACTCTTTTTTATTACTTTGAAATATTTAAAACGATTTTATTATTATCCATAAGTTCCTAGCTTGTTCTAAATATGTTTGAAATTATAAAAATATCTTAATATATTTTTATTTTCTCCATTTCCTTTTTTGGTAATTACAGATCATCATTGTCTTAATGTACCCAAACATTCATTTTCTATTTCTAATATATATAGATGTATAATAATGTCCTTCTTTCCTTTGAGGAAAGTATCTTTTTTCCATTGATTGAATATCAAACGATTCCCAAAACAGCAATTAATTGAGTTAAGGTCTCCAGAGTTGGACCCAATTGATGAATAATTCAAGTCTAAAACTTTGGGGACCTCAATTTCTATTTGCATGTGCTACACAGCTCACATGACTTAAAGATGAGATGTTCACAAAAATAAAATAAAATTAACTGTTTGTTTCACTCAAGTCTTAATCATATGCTAAGAATTTGCTAAGCAAAAGTCGTTGCTTAAGAGCTAAGTATGCCTCCATAAGTGAGAAAAAAAACATATAATTGGATGAGATTTTTAAGTTGCCTCTCCAACAATTGACTAGCAATAGTAGTAGACACTAGTACATATATCATCACAAAACCCTAAAAATAGATCATAATATATATCCCAACACAATGCATGCAACAAATCTTGATATCATTCTAGATTCATAATTCATTTGTGGTCTTAAAAAATGTACAAGATTAAAATTTCATATATGATTTATAAATCTATGAAGCAATTAAACTATGAATTTTTCTATTAACTAAAAGCAGAAGAAAAATTAGTATTATTTTAAATTATTAAAATGAATAATCAGAAATCATATTCAGAGTTTATTTGGTATTGAAGTTGAAATGATCAATCTTAAATCACAATTGTTATGAGATAAAAGTCATCAATATAAAATATCGAGTTTTACTAAATATTATTTTCGTTTTGCTTTTAAAATAAAATAGAATTATCATAACACCAAACCCACCCTTAATTATTTTAGGAAGTAAAATTTGCGGATACTAGTTTTGATGTGTGTTGTAACTAGTAATTATGAATGATTGCCACTCACGCAGGCATGAGCAAAAACTTATGATGGTTGCATAAAGGTTGGTGTGTCACCTCAATCTACCATGGATTCCACTTTGGATTGGTTGTTGGGCTAAAACGTTGGTGCCCAGATCATTGTGTTGGTAGATAGCATCGAAAAGCTCCTGCATTAATATGATGATGATGATTTAGTATCATACTACTTTCAGTATTGACCAGACAGTTAAATGAATTGCATCCATTGATACCCTTTTCTCTTCTGTTTCAAATTTCGGGATTCCATAGCAGATTCAGGTTTCATGACATTCTAGTTGAATATCATTATGGAAGTGGAAGGTGATAGTGTAAATTTATTGTGAGGGGCTGCTATATATGTATGCAGTTTCAACCATTCAATTCAGATAATTAAATGCATATCGGTTATGAAGGACCACATTGGAATGGTCATCTCTTTTATTTTCCCGGAAAAGATCCTGTAAAAGAAGAAAGGGTAACAGATTTTAGGGACTTGAAATTGATCATGATCATGTTACATAATCTAAAGCTTGATGTAACCATTCTTGATCATCCACTCCAGACTCCAATGCTTTCGCATATTCTTAAGAGTCAAATAAACCCAACCAAAAGTCGCTTTACTAACACGTTTAATTGGGCCTCAGCAAATTTCTGGTAATCCTGTTTGGCTGCTCCTTGAAGTTTCCATTCTGTAACCAATTCACCGACAAAAGTAAGAGGGCCATTGGATGTAGTAACAAGATTCAATCTCGCACTTCTGTTTTGATGAAATCTATGTTTTGTTGCACAGTCATGTTGTTAAACCTATCCTCAAACATACTGTAATAATGAACATCTTAAACAACTACGCTTAACCCATCAGTCATAGGGAAAAGCTCTCTTGGATCCATTGGTTCTAGCCTGTTAGACATCACAACAAAAGCTGATGAGGTATAATAGCCCACCTTGTAGTACCTTTCTACCATCTCCACAGTTACTCCTGGTGAAAGAGTTTCATTGGTAAGCTCGACTGCATAAAGTCTCAGATTCTTTGAATACCTAAATTTCAGAAGATCCATAGCGTCTCAAAATTATCTGAAAATTTTCAAGGGATTTAACAAAGAATAGAGTTTTTCGTCTTAACCTTGCAGTTAGGAAATCTATAGCAGCAATTGTTTGTTGTATGGTAGCCCCATTCTTGAGAGCCATCTCTAGAAGAGCTGTGTTGCTAACCATTCTATGAGCCAGGTGATCAATTATGACATTGAACCCATACTTCCTGTAAGATAGACAACAAGATCAATGGTAAGATACAACTTAGTTGGGTAGCAGTTAAGAGTATGGACCATGTATCAGCGTTCCTTGTTTAAGGGAATGGACCATATTATATACCAAATCATTTGCAGGTTATAATGGAAAAAGATTAAGCCTACAAGCATTAATGCTGTGACCATATAAAATCATAGGCTTGACCAGACAATGCTTGGTTTTTATGGACCAGTGATGGTAGGTTTTGTGGAGTAATGACAGAAATGACCATTCCTAATGTGATGGAAACAATTACGTACCTCGCCCAGATGAAGTCCTTGTCTAGATATTTCAATGATCGTCCAACATAAGGCTTTGGAGGTGTTGGATTGCCTGCTATCACCAGCCAACAGGTATTCTCACCGCATTCATTCCATTTCTTACTGCACACACGGCATGACTTAAGTAGTAACTCAAAACAAACATGTTTAATTATTTGTTTGAATAGAAGTTATACCATTGGACATAAGGAATTTAGTTATGAGCTTGTTGGTTCTAATATGGCCTTACTCTCATGACTTTTGGAGCTTTCTCATGAATCAAAGCATTTACTGAAGAATGCAATGCATCCCGTTGAACAAATGGAAGACAAATTCGAAGAACTTAAGATACACAATTAAGTGATCAGTTTTAAGTTAGTGTTTGTTTTTTTTGCTGAAAGTATGAAAATTTTAAATTTTAAATTTCAAATTTATTAAATATTTGAATATAAATAATTTCTTTATTTTTTGTCTAAAATTCAAATATAAGAATTATTTTTTATTTTTTAAATAAAAATTTGGGAAATTAATAGTTTTACTTTTCTATCCTTATAAATTTTTAATATTAACTAAATACTATGGTCTTGAATTTTGTTATTCTTGAAACGAAAAAGGGAATGTTTTAGGTTTTACAGGTAATAATATAAACAAATTAATAAGGTAAAAGGATTTTTTTGACAAATATTCAATAAAAATTTTCAGATTTTTGAAATTTAGGCAAAAATTTTAAAAAAATTATTTTATAAAAGGCGTATTAAAATTTTAACTAAATTAAAAAGACAAATTCACTTATAGATTGTTTTTCTTTTTAAATTTAATAAATCCAAATACATAAATTTAAATAATATGTTTGTTTCTAATTAATCACATCTAAATATAAATAAGTAAAATTTATTCTAACTTCAAATTTAAAAAACAAATATGCAGTTAATTACCTTCAATAATCATATTCAATCAATTTTGGGTTGATTAATAACTTTGTAATTAATATTATTATATCACGTTCATTTCTCTACTACACTCTGTATAAAAAATAATGATATTCAATCAAATTTGGAAGAGCACAATCCCAAATGTTCATCTCCATAAATTACTTCTTGAATATTATTATCCAGGAAAAGATCCTGTTCAAGAAGAAAGGGAAACAGATTTCAGGGTAATAAAATTGATCATGATCGTGTTATACAATCTACAGCTTGATATAACCGTTCTTGATCATCCATTCTAGACTCCAATGGTTTTGTACATTCTTAAGAGTCCAATAAGCCCAACCAAAAGTTGCTCTACCAAACACGTTTAACTGTGCCTCAGCAAATCTCTGGTAATCTTGTTTGCTTGCTCCTGGAACATTCCATACTGCAGCCCACTCACCAACAAAAGTAAGCGGACCGTTGGATGTAGTAACAACATTCAATTCCGCATTCCTATCATTGTTGATGAAATCAATGTTCTGTTGCACAGTCATGCTGTTAAACCTATCTTCAAACAGATTATAATAATGAACATCTATAACAACTCCACTTAAGCCATTAGTCAGTGGGAAAAGCTCTCTTGGATCCATTGGTCCTAGCCTGTTAGACATGACAACAAAAGCTGTGGAAGTATGTTTGCGGACAACATCGTAGCCAGCCCTGTAGTACTTGTTTACCATCTCCAGGGTTACTCCAGGGGAAAAGGGTTCATTAATAAGCTCAACTGCATAAAGGTTCGGGCTCTTTGCATACCTAAATTTGAGAACAACCCAATTAGTGTCACAGAGTTATCTGAATATTTTCAGGGGATTTAGCATGGAATAGAGTTTTCTTAACCTTGCAGTTAGGAAGTCTATCACAGCAACTGTTTGTTGTATGTTATCGTCTGTTAAGCCCCATTCCTGAGAGCCATCCCTAGAAGCGCTGTGTTCAAAACGATTCTGTGAGCCAGGTGCAGCGTGTAGATCAATTATAACCTTCAACCCATACTTCCTATAAGATAGAATACGACAAGATAAAGGGTAAATTTTTCTTTTCCAAGGAATATAGATTGATGGTAAAATGATAAAAATCTCGTAATACCCTAGTCAATTACTAATGATTCAATGCTTAATCAACTTAGTTGGATAGCAAGGAACCATGATTCAGCTTCTTTGTGAGTATGGACCATTTTAAATACGGAACCAGATCTCCTCCTGGTCAGGTTTCTTGTTGACTTTCAAGGAGGGAATGACAAGTGAAATTGAGGGATCCTAGCCCTCCATCCCATACATTGCTTTATAACCTTTTTGGGATGGATAGGTAGGATCTAGCCTAGGTGAAACCAGACCAGGAGGGAATCCCGATCCATTAAACACCAAATCATTTGCAGGTTTTAATGGAAAACAGTGAAGCCTAAGGGCATTGATGCGGTCATCATATAATATCATCGCTTAGCCAGCCAATGCTATGGTCTATATGGGCCCATGACAGCAAGGTTTTGTGAGATAATGTCAGAAATGGTGATGCCTGATGTGATGAAAAAAATTTCATACTCTGCCCAGATGAAG
>JAWDEX010131449.1:0-24783 GCA_035221805.1 Trichilia hirta
TGGTAAATCTGGCTGAGAACTGAGAATCTCTTGGCTCCATAAGCTTGACCACAAATTGGATCCATTCCCATAGCCAGGCCTTTAATGACTGAATTTCCTGTTATATTTGCGCATCCAAGTGCTAGTGAGCCTCCAGCTAACTCTACTTTCCCTAAATGACTCAGAAATAGCATTGAAATTACTGATCTTGAGTATATGAGCAGTGTTGTCATCACTATTGGGCCTGAGATTTTTCCCAGTGCTAGCACTTCTTCTCCCACCTGCATCAATTCATTTGGTTAGAATTGGGCTTTACTGTTTACTTGATAGCCCATTTTGGCCCATATTGGGATCGGAATTGTACGTTCCACACCCCAATATTACATTTTTGGAAAAAACAAAAGAAGGAGACTTTTTGAACCTTTTGGTCTTATTTAATATCATGTGTCCAAAAGTGAAGTGCAGAAGAGCGTAGTTTACTGGTCAAGAGTATGCAATAAGAATTTGAACATTGAAGCATCTACTTTTTCTAAAAGGCAAGTCTATAAACTTCAAAAATAGAACTCTTAAAATATACTTACGTATGGCTTTAGACATTTATTTTAATTTTCTTTTTAGATAAATTGAAAATTTTAAAAATATTTTGGGTCAGTCTACAAAACATCGTCAACATTATCGTTACCATATTAACTTAACCGTAAGATTTCCGCCATTGTATTGTAGCGTGAATGATTTTATTACCACAAAATGAATGGGATAGGTCATTTGATTGAGAGGGAAATGGGTCATTGAGTACCCAAATGAAATTAAAATCGAAAACAAGAAGATTCAGTTGGACATACGGACTGATTTAAGTAAAAAAAACAAATGAAAGAAATGAAAACAGTAACATTCAAGTGCTTCTAAATAGTGCATTCCACTGATCATCTAGAATTCAAAGTCAAAAATACAACCTAATTTTATAACAAAACTTTATATAAAGAAGGAGAACTCCGTATAGAGTGTTTAGGCTAGAATCCACTACCCACATTAAGTACAGCAATAAATCTTACATGAGTTCGTTCCAATTGAAACAGACCAATTATACTTTGTCTTGTCTGTACAAATTGCAGAGGTGGCAAGTTTTAATTAGTCCTTCCCATTTATAAGTGATTCTTCAAATACAAAATACCCAATTATTCTTTTATATGTTGTGTGAAGTAAGTGATCTTTAGAGGAAATGGGTAAATAAATATCCCATGTAGAAAACAAGTTATTGAGAGGAAATTACTTATTTTTATAGTGGAAGGGAAGCTTTAAAAGGAAAAAAAATTGAATTATTAACGTAGCTTTCTCCCTGGCTTTTTCATGACTTCCGATGAGAAAGTCAAAAGCACTTATTAGGAAACAAATTCACTACCGTTTCTTCTTGACTTAGAAACCAAAATAAGGCGTTAACTCAATTTAGACATGTGAGAAATGAAACTGTGCATACACTGCAAAACCAAACAGGAAGGAGAAGAGGAGTCTTGCCTCGTTCAATGGAAGTCCTCGGAGACCATTCACCGGAAGCTGTCTGAGAAACCGTTGTACGAATTTCCTTTCACTTCTTCGTCCTCCTTCTCCTCCTCTTATTGAACTTGAACTTGCTTCATTGTAGATTTCTTCCTTTGAAACCAAAATTGGATCATCATTAACCATTCGTCGAGATTCAGTCCCACTTCCAGTACACATTATTATCCGAAAAGTTGATAAACAGATTACAGACAAGAAGCAAAACACCAGAAACAACAAAACCAAACCAGTTTCAGAAAAGGGTTCTCCCAAAGTTTCACCTGGATTGTATAAAAACAAAGAACAAAAGAAATCTCAGCATATATATACATTCACGAATGTCTATATCTATAAATATTTAATGAATGAAACCTTAAAAAGTAGAAATTCTGAAACAAACTAAAGTGAAGTTATGGAGTTAAACTTTCCATTGTTTTCCCGAATGAAGAGAAAATAGAGTGTGCAGAGAAATCTGTGCGTTGGGACATGGAAATATAATGGAACCCAAAAAGCTTGAGCTTGCATATCCCTAGGCCTTAAACTCTTATTTATACTCAAGGGAAGGAAGTCGAATACTAGAATGCGATGTGTCCACTTAACTTCTTTGCTTCATCCAGGAAACTTTTTAATTTTATTGTCTTATATAATGTCAAATTTATTAAAAATAAGAATTCTTTTTTAAGAAAAAGAAATTATAAGTTAGTGGACAAATAATAGTGATTTTAGTGATACAGTGTTTTTTCATATTACTTTTCGGACAACTCTGCACTGAAATATATACGTATAAATATATTTGGCCACAAATTATGGGTGCATTTGGTTTAGCTT
The DNA here is from genome assembly GCA_035221805.1 of Trichilia hirta. Lineage (NCBI taxonomy): Eukaryota > Viridiplantae > Streptophyta > Magnoliopsida > Sapindales > Meliaceae > Trichilia > Trichilia hirta. The sequence continues at coordinate 2,341 of JAWDEX010131449.1, forward strand.
TTGATATATGACTCTCTCTCTCTTTTTTTAATTTAAAAGTTTTGATATGTGCTTTTTTGCGTGGGGCTTTTGCAATTGCATTGCTATTAAGTGCTTTGGAAGTCTTATACGCAAGTCCTATTGATTTTTAGCTAATTTTTACAATATAGGTTAGCTTTTTTAATTTTTAATTTAATTTTTTTTTTTCGTGCGTGCGTGTTTGACAAGTTGGTAAGAAAGAAATGAAGATTTAAATGCTTCAAATTGTCAAATAATTAACTTTATTTAGTGTTAATTAATTAATTTTTATAGGATTAAGACTAAGATCTTATGTTGAATACTGGTACTTTATATTTACATTCTGCCTGAAGTACCAAATTTAAACGACTTAAACTTTAAGAATACAGTTTAAAAATGTTTAATAAACATTAATTTTTAATAAAAATTATTATTATTATTTTATATTTTATTACTACTATTTGAAATTTTATGATTTCATTTTATAGTAACTCTAATTTCAAAATTATATTATCTAAATTCTAAATATATCTTTGGAATTGTCAATTGACAAATGTTCTGGGTTATAAAATAAAAGCATAAACCTAAATTTTGGCTAGTTCCTATTTTTTCCATTTTTTTGGCTTAAAATTATAATATTCTTTTATTATTTTAAAAACTATTCAATGCTCCTTTAACTATTAATTTTTTTTCCTACTTTGCTCTTGTCAAATAAAAATAAATTAATTTTTTCTTAACTTTGCTCTTGTCAAATAAAAATAATTGAATCAACCCATTGATTTGAACTGATTCAACTAAAAATATAAAATATTTATAAAAATTTGAGAGTTAACCCTATATTTAGCAACAACATATGTTTCCACTAACAATATATATATAATTTAGTATATTTAGTTTAAATTTAAAAAATCAATAATCATATTCATAAAAATATTCTTCTACTAGTATTCATAAATTGTAAGTTTAAAATAAATTTATTTTTAATAAAAAAAATAATATATTATTATTTTTTAAATTGTTACTAATGAAAAACAAAATATTTTTTTAAAAATTTATATTTATTATTATTGTTGTTAATAATAACACTATTTGTAAAAACACAATTCCCTAAGTTTTCTGCGAACACTAATTTTTGGGAAAAATTATTTACTTTTTATTAATATTTAATATTTTATCTCAATTCCAAGCATACCTTAATGAAAATTGTCAATTGGCAGCATTTTAATGCCATTACTCCAAATGGGGAATCGATATTTTTCATTACAAAGTTTATTCACGTTGCATATACTTAAAATTTGGACTACTATAACGAATTTGCAAAGATAGAAAAAGGATTATTACAACATCTTTCACATGGCTTTCCCAGAAACAAAAAGGATCAAGATTCTATTGCTTGGCTGTTTCTTCATTTCGTCAATGCTATGAGCAAACCGTTTCTCTTGTTTTTAACCAATTTTCATTTGTCAATAATTAAAAAGGTGAAAATTGTATATATGCTTACTATTAAAAATAGAGAAAGTGTTATATAAAACGAGTTTACTAATAAAAATTTTGATAACATGTATTTTAAAATTCATTAATTAAAATAAATAATAATTATAATAAAAAAATTACAGCACTTGATGCATTATTATTAAATATTTTTCTTAAGATTGCCCCACCCAATTTTTTTTAAAATAAAATATTTATTAATATCGTGTTGTGTTCATAAAATATATTTTTTGGTAGCCATACTTGAATATCGGAAAAATTTAGTGTTTTTTTTATTGAATACCCATTTGTTGTTATATGAGATAACAAATTTCGATTATCGTAATTAAAAAATTAGTATTAGATGGGAGTCATGAACATTATTCTTCATATGGATCAACGTGACTCTCATTCAAAATAATATTAAAATTAAAGTTAATTTGGCTTTTCCCAAGAAACTATATGAACATGTAATTATTTTTCTAAAAAAAATTTATGATAACTAATAATTAAAATTAACCTAGTTGCATCTCTAAAAGGAGACAAGTGTTAAGACACCCGTATTACATTCAATGGGACATTCCTTTGACCATACTCTGCTGTTTGGTTTTACATTCTTACAAAATAAAAATTAAAAATATAAAAACTAAAAAATGCTGGTATTCCTTGAGATTCTTCCATAAAGTCATGAAAGAGAGTTCATTTACAAATTTAAAAACAGAAAAAAAATGCTAATAAAATATTTTTTTTCTTTCAAAAAGATGATCAAAGACATCAAATCACATTAAACATTAATTAATTAATTTAAGGCCATGACAATAATATGTGAGTGGTTTGAAAAGTTTCCTGGGCCTAGCTAATTACTTAACACAAAAATCCAAAGCCCTTCTGTGCTTACCTCACATTACGCAACCAAACCTAGCCATGTTTCTTGGTAAAGCTAGAATGTAGCAAGAATCATAACTCTAGCTACCACCAACAAAATTTTCCGTTATATTTTTTTAATTATATACATAATTTTATCAATTGTAATGTTAAATTCATTATATTATTGTCCTCTGCATCAATTTAAATCTATCTATCTATCTATCTATCTATCTATATAATCATTATTCTGAAGTAGAGTATGAATGAGTATAAAAAAATAGTTGATTATTCTGAAGTAGAGTATGAGTGAGTATAAATGAATAGTTTACTTAAATTATTGTAAATTATTCAATCGATCCTTTACATCAACTTAGAAAATATTTTAAAAAATTCGATAATCATAACTTTAGAATTGATATTTTGTAAACCAACCCTCTTCAATGACTTAAAGATATATCTTAAAATTTTAATAATCATAATGCTGCGATTGCTGTATTATACTTTGTTCATTTAAAATGGCCTCAAATTTTATGAAAAATAGTTGAACTCATATCAAATAAATGATAGATTTAAGTAGTGATGTATGCCTAACTTAACAATGAGTGCTCATCAAATTGCATCATGTTATTTCAGTTGTTTCTTCTTTCAAATGGGTTTTTTAGCATAATGTTTCAATATTTCTCTATTTTTTTTAAATTACTTAATATTCTTTTCCTTTTTAATTATGCTCTCATGTATTATGAGGTATAATTTAGTTTAATTTAATTTTTTAAGGATATAATTAAAAAAAATAGAATATCAAATAATTTCTAAAAAAAACGAAGAGACAATTGAGCATTGGACCAAAATGTAGAAAAATAAATAGTACTTTAACCATTTCAAAATAAAATAACTTCAACACATAAAAAGCACTGTAATTAAAATTAATTAAGAAACCAAAAAGCAAAACTAATACATCTTAATTAACTAAACACTTTTCAGTTTAAATAACTTAAACCAATATTCCGTGGATCTCTGACAAAATTAAATTACAATTGGATTCTAAGTCTCTTTGTCTTTCTTTCCAACTTGGCCCTTTGCAAATTGCAATTGCATTGCTATAATTATCTTAGCTGTTCTACTTACGATTTGTGCCTTTCTTGCTTTTCAAAGGGATTGAATCGAACACTAGATATAAGATATCTCCATGACTAGAAAAGAATATTTCTACTTGCACGCATTTCTATCTTGAGGCTTAATTTTTATAATTTTCTTTGAGATTAACCATTTGGGTCCATACGCTCTTGTATTTTCTCTAATATAAGATACAATTTATTAATTTATATCAAATAAATCTAAGCTATTATATAACTGCTGCTATAGCTCCCCAATAGTTGTGGATGCTGTGGGATAGAAAATAAAAATATTAAATATTAATTAAAAATTGAGTGGGCGCTATTAAAAATTAGTATTATCAAATATTTTTTATAATTTTATTTTAAGAAACTAAAAATATCAAACATGTCTTGAATGAAAAATTTTAAGAGCTTTATTTTTAATACAAACAACTATTTTCAATTTCTTTTATTTATTGTTTAACAGTTATAACCAGAGAAGAGTTTATGGACAGTCAAAAAAACTATCTGATGTTCACCAAGAATAGTTTGTGTTCAATTTTTTTCTCTTTTTTAATAAAGTTAAACGATATAAGATATCTTTATTTTATTTTAGATGTATGAATTCATTCCTCTAATTTATAATTCTAAAAGATTTCTCTATTAAAATAATTACATAACAGAAAATGATCTTCAAATAAGTTATTCTAAATGGTCTGCAATACGTAACTTAACACTAAAGGGTATTTTATTCCATTTAGGATCATATTTAATATAAATAAATGAAAATTTCTCTTATTTGGGAAACTGTAAAAAGTCAAGGACCTACATGTTATTAATGGTGGGTGGAGTACTCTTTATTAATGTTTATAATATTGCATAAAGAACAAGCTTTATTTGCTTTAAACCATTTGCAGCCTTTGGATTAAAATAAAGTATGTAGAATGATTCAAATTAAACGGCTTTTAATTGTTAAAAATTTAAGGTTTAAAGTATTGAGTTCCCTAATCAAATACGTACCTTAATTACTTCTTTACACCTAGGTTTTGTACCTTTTAGGATCTATGTGTAAGAGCCAGCATTATATATGTTGGGTATGGCTTACTTTTCCCATCGGGGGAAAAAAGAGAAAAAAATGTTATTAGGAGTTATGGGTAAATAAATAAAAAGTAAGAAAGTTTGATCATGGTACTTCTCTATTTGATTGGTTCCAATAACTTCAATTATTTGTGGTCTTGTGAACAGAATTATGGTTGGTAGTGGGTATGTCTCCTTTTCTCCCCACAGTGCCTAATATTGTTAATTCAACTTCAAATTAGGGATATTTTTTCTTCTCTTATTCCTCTGTTGGATGTCTTCATTGAGACAAGTTTCAATTAATTGTTTGATTAATTAACTCATTAGCTTCATTATAAAACATATACATATATACTTTGGAGGAATAATATATAAACTTAGACATACAAACTAAAGGGATTATGAATGAACTCATAAAAAACTTTATATGTAAATCACTCGTTGGAAGCCATGCATGCATCTAGCATTGACATAAGGTGATCATAAAAAATTTTGAACACAAAAATAGTGTTGCGGAAAACAGCCTTCAATATCATGAGAATGTATACATATATGAAATGTAAACCCTAGAAAAATAACCTAGCCATTGGAAACTTGGAAAACAGATAATATATATTAACAATTGGAGTTTAGTAGTTAGAAAGTGTTAGAATCAAACTAGGATTATTATAAAATATAGAAATACTTTTTTTTATTTTTTATTTTTTATTTTTAACAAGTTAGAAACAAATAAGGCTTAACATAATAAGACCAAACATGATAAAATTGAATAATCTTAATTTAACAGAGAGTTTATTGTTTAAATAATCTGGACTTCCTTCCCGGTTTGCAACTGCATACTTGCTAGTTGAATTGCTTGTATCTTCCTTTTAGATAATTATTCGTGTATTGATGTTATTGCCTCCCTTTACTCTTTTTTTTCAATCTTTTATCTTAATAATACAACTCCCTGAGGTTATTGCTCCGGGAATTTCATAAAAAAATAGAAAATAAAAATTGCCATTGAATGTTGATAGTAATAAGAAACCATTTTTATACATGCTTTCCCTTCTTGGTCCCTCAACCCTAAACCTTGCTGCTTGAATCTGGTGATGTTGTTAAGGGTCTTTAATTATTCTATTATAAATAATATAACAACAGAGTAATTTACTTGATTAATTAAATAAAGAGAACCTGAATATTATACCTACTTTAATCTGCATGCGAGTAAAATTATTTCATGTTTTCATTCAATCGGGACCAGACCTTCACTGTACTAAAGATGCTAAACTGGACCAACCAAACTTTCAGCATATGCAGAAAAGAAATTTTGAGACAGTAGATCCGACTTGTTCTTAATTTTTTTCCCATTAAATGTTATCTATCGAGATTTAATTTATAAGCAATTGAGTTTAAATAATTGGAATTTTTATATTACATTAACTCTTTTACCCTTAACTTTATGAATTATTTAAAAGTTTTTTTATCTCTACAATTTGGGTTCATTCATAACATGAAATGATGACGCATTACCTTAATTATAAGAAAAATACTTTTAAATTTCTAAAATTTATTAAATATATAAAATAGTCTTATAATTTTTAACAGTACTTATAAAAAAAATACTATTCCTTCAAAAATTTTGTTGGTTTAAATAATTTTTTATTTTTTATTATAATTGCGACAAAATAGTTTTATTTATAATAATTTTGAGAGGTACTTATATTTTATTATCTTTTTTTTTTTTTTTTAAATTCATGAATTAAACTAATAAATTTGAGTGTTTGTGAATATTTTCAGAAGTGGTAGGACTAAAATATATAAATCCATAGGTGGTCCTAGAATCATTTTTCTTAATTAATTAACTAATTAATTTTGTGAGGGTGATGTGTGAAAATTTTACTTAATACATTCCCAATTAAGTTATATTATCTCATTTAATTAAAAAAATTAAAACTAATTAATATGTTATTAACTTTTTATATTTGGATAATGTTTTCTCCTTAGTTAGCATTAAAAAATCCCATAAGATAATAAAAAAAAAAAAATTGTAAAAACTTTATTAATTTTAATTTGAAAGGAATAAGTGGATATATCCTCTGTGCAAGCAAATGGTCTCCACATGGTAAAGTTTCCCTTAACTAGGTTATAAGACAAAACATGCTCATCCTCCTTAACTTATTCTTAACTTTAAATTAATTAAATACAAGATTAATTAATTAATGTAATTAATTAATTAAGCTATGACAATAATTTATATTCTATTTAAGTTCAACCCCTCTGATAACAATAAGAATTCATTTAATTGCTAGTTAAATATTTTAATATAAAAACTATATTCATGTTCATTAATTTCAAATAGTACTAAAATAAATTTCTACATTGTTTATAATTATACTAGGATATATATCTTTATGAGAAATCTTTTTTATATAAACCCGCATGATCAGTTAAGGAGATTTGTTATGGTGCATCAGTTTGTTTGTACATTAAAATATTATTCAATGTAAACTTAAAACCTAAAAGGTAAATTTTGAAATATAGAATGTAAAATTCAAAACTTAATTTCAAATTGACGTTAAACATTACAAGTTCAAAATTTCACGTTTCAGATTTCAAAAATTAGTTTTAGATATGTATAAACAGTACCCAAAGATATTCATACATCCATTTATAGTAGTAGCTAAATATTAAATTATAATATTGCCACGCATTTTATATAATATATTAATCTTTTATTCTAGTAAAATTATAAATAGTAATTATAAAACACTGTTATATGAATTTATACAAATTTATATTCTAACAATATTAATATTTATGTAAATTTAGGCTTCATTTGATAATATAGTGCACGTATTTAGGTAAAGTTAAAAAAAAATTGTGACATCAATTTTTAATAAAATTTATAGTTTTTTACATAAATATTGCAAATCTATTTTTTTTTTTTGTAACAATAATAATTTAAAGATAACGCACCATAATACCCATCCAAGTATTAGTAGAAAGTGATTTTATTCTATAGTTTTCTAATATTTGATTGAAATATATATAAGAACATTAAAGCATTAATGGCTTGAGAACTGCTTTCTAAAAAATTTATAATTAACTTGAGCACCTTTTTTGAAAAAATGCTTTCAAAAGTGTTTTGAAGGAAAACACTTTTCCCATACATCTCCTTCCCCCCCAGCTTTAACTGTTTTCTTCTTTTTCCCACCTGAACTTTTAAAAGCCATTTGAGAGACAAGAAAAAGTTGAAGCTACACTTTGCTGTATATTTTAAATTAATAACAGTTTGTATTCGTAAAATCCCACAAATCGAAGAGGTGGGGGATTAAATTAACCATTATTAATATTACTTTTTAAAATCATTTTTTTCTCCATTGTCTTCCGTTTCTCCATTGTCTTTCGACTTTGATTAACTCCTTTTAATTGGAAAAAACTAAGTGGGTCATACAATATGCAACAAAATTGAATGTTCTTACCAAATCAAATTATGACAAATGTCACTTTTGTGTTCCATAAAGTTCAAAAACTAGATGCTGTTTTGTGTTGTCACAGCAACACCTGTACATGTCAAGCAATGGGTAGCAAATAAAACAATTGTTTCGATTTGCTGAAGAAGAAGAGCACAAAACAAAAAACAAAACAACACTAGTTTTGTTCTGAAGAAAAATAATTATAATATAAAAAACAAAAGATTTTCTTTGTCTTTTGTCCTACATAGTAGCTTCCTAGCCCACCAACAAATTTTTACAAAAAAATTATAGCTTGGGATTATTAGAATTCTCTGTGGATAGCAATCTCGTGAAAATATATGGAACTCTTAAAATGGTATGGGCCTAAACCTTGGATCAAGTTCAATATCTTCTTGGGCCTAGCTTAATCCAATCCCATAAATATGGGCTGCATAGACAAGCCGACTAGCTCAAACTCAGTCCCACATCCAATGACCATGATCCTAATTTTACATAACGATTGAGAAAAATTTTAGAGAAGACAATCTTAATTCAATGATGTTAGTTATACATATTAATATGATAATATATTATTGTCACTATATTTTACATAAAAAATTTCCTAAGCAGTAAATTTTCTTCTCTATTTTTACATGCATATGATCGTTAAACTTTTATACATATATATTTTATTTCCTTTTGCATAGAAGAAGATTTTTATTTGATAATATTACGGATAAAAATTTCTGTATGAATTTTATACATATTTTCATAAATTAACTTAAAGCAATAACAATGGAATTAGGTTCTCTACTCGATCAAGGTTTAGGCAGAAGTCATTTCAAAAAGTCTCATAAATCACTTGCAGGAAGAACATTAAAGAAATGTTTGGTATACCTAACTTTTACTTAGATTTTAAAAATAAAGTAGTAAGGAATGTTCAATACCGTAACTTTTAGTGGGATTTACTTATATTTTAATTAAACGTTTAACGTTTGAACTTTTATCTTATAGCAATTGTAAAGTAAAAACAATTGCGTAATTACTCCATCTCAATTATAAACATATGTTTATTCCCCCAAAACTGTCGAGATTCTTCAAGGTCATGTGGCGTTTTACTTCCGCGAAGAAGAAAAGAGATAGGACCCTGAATTCTCTCGTTTCCTTCTTGAAAGAGCTCACAAAGAAATCATTAGACGATCACATTGACCTGAAGAAAATGAAGGTCCGATAAAGCTTGAATGCACAACCCAGAGAATTGAAAAGATTAGATTGAAGCTTGCAGCCAAGAACTAACTATTGAATACTAATTGTTCCAGTGTTTTGTTCTGTTTATTAATTCATATGATTACTTGAGTTGAAAAAGAATTGTATGTATAAGTTTTTATGGTCATATTATTAATTAATTTAATTTATTTTTCACGGGAAATCATGATCATGTGACAGACGGCCTTGCATACAAAGTTGAGCAATGTATTTGTAATAGTTCCTTTTGAAGAGTTCATGCTCTTGTAATTTCGAATAAACTTCCTTTCAATGATGCTAATATCATAAAAATGCTCAATGAACTTAGATTATTAAAGTATTATTTTGAATCTTTTAAAATTCATGGATAGGATTTAAAATTGACTTTTCCTTTCATCTAAATTCATAATTTCGAAAATTACTATACTATGGTCGGATAATGTAGTAAAAAATAGTTGGATAATAATCAGGGTATGAGCATGAAATTACTTGACTATTAAAAATAAAAAATTGAGAAATTTGGTTAATAAATCTATCAATCCTTAGTCTTATACATTAAAAATAATCATATTAAAATCAGACAATACATTCTTTGATAAATTGAAAATTTGAAGTTGAAGTACTAGGTAATTTGAAGTTGAAGCATTAGGTAAAGGAAGTTAAATTGTTCTTTTGTAATCCAGGCTATCTTGTACAACTTGCCTTCATGAAATATATATCTTTTTCTTCTAAAGAGAGAAACCTAATTTGTTATTTGGCTATACAATAGATGAAACGCATTAAAAAAATTTCGATCATTGATTTGCAGCGGATCTTAATGTTATAAAAGCCTTGATAAGCTTAGATTATTGAAGTGTTTACTTGGAACTTTGCAAGATTCATAGCTATGGTTTTAGAGTTTTATTTTCTAATTGCTTAAATTAGCATTTAAAAAATTACAAGATCATGATCGGGTAATACTGTAGAATATAATAGAGTAATAATCGGTATGAATATGAAATTTATTAAGAAATTACTAGATCATTTGAAAAATAAAATTGAGAAATTTGGGTCATAAATCCCTTGATCATTCTTGGACATTAAAAGTAATCATAGTAAAACCAGCAAATTTTCTAAAATTGAGCTCCTTGAAAAGTTTGTCCAAATTTCCAATCCGGAGGTGCAACATCGTAGCTGGTAACAGTTTTATCATCACTTGTAGTAACTCTGAAGGACAAACTTTGACCATCCAAGCAAGCATTACTTTGCCAATTTTGACCCCAATTTCTTGTCATTGGTTCCCAGTGATCAGTTTTCGATCCTCTGATTGACACAGCCTTTACGTCTCCTGCACCTCCAACGTTTGTTATCAATACCAAATTGAAGTATGAATGACCATTGATGGTGAATCTTATCCCTCCTTTCCTCACACATGGAACCCTGAAATGCACCCATTGATTGTGGGTTAGCATATGGGATTTGAATTTGGATTTGGTACTAATCTAAACATTTAGTAAGCAAATTCATGAGTGTAAATAATAATTAATAAATATAAAGATATAATAATACCTTTTGAATTGGACTGGAACAATTCCAGCCTTATATTGTGCAATTTCTAAGAAAGCGGGCATTGATAAATGAAAATGCATCCATAAAATGTTGCCGACGCACTTTACCAAAAAAAAAGAATGGGAAACATACAAAAAAAGTGAAACTTACTCACTTACTCTTTGTGCCAAAAGAATTATGGGAAATAGTCAAAAAAAAAAAAAAAAAAAAATAGTCACTGTCTGGAAAAGTGAAACTTACTCTTTGTGCCAGCAGAATTATGGCCGCCATAAAATGTTGCCGATGCACTTTACCAGCCATGATCATCATGTCCATTAGTGACATGAACATCAGAAATGCTCAATACAAACAAAACCACTAACAACAAATTTTTCATTGCTTTAATGGTTACCATACGCTAGCTTTTTAATGACCTGAAGAAATTGGTTGAATTTTAACTTTTTGCTTCTGTTCTTAGAATTCGGCCTGAGTGAATGGAGGAAGAGAATCAACTATTTATACAGAAAGAGACAACGGAAGAGTAGTTTAATTAAAGCAGAGACAGAGAGGAAACTAGTTTTTTAAACTGATAGAAGTTAACTCTCACACATATCGCCTTTTTCTTCTGTGTCTCCTTCACACAAAAAATTCTAATAACAAAATAAAAAATAAATAAATATTTAAAGACAAAGAAATATACGTTGCCATAGGCATACGTTAGAGAATTAGAAATATATGTCAGAAATGATCATTTTCAAATCCCTGTTATGGAGTTTTGGGTGTAATTAAACATGAAAACAAAGAAAGCGACGGCCAGTGAAGAAAGAAGAGATAAGTGAGGTTAGTTGTAAGAAAGAAGAGAAATATATGTTAGTTTAAACAAATTTAGAAAAGTTTGTTATCTACCATAATAATGCGCTTATTTTATTTTCTAAAAACTGGCAATTGAAATCAAGGCGGGTTAGTTTTAAAATTTTAGAAATTTTAGTCTGTCACCGTAACGACTGTTTTGTTGTTTAACTAGTGTTAGGAGTAAAAAAGCTAGGCCAGTGTTATAGGTAGGACTCCGTCAATCTCATGTCAATATCTGATGTTAATAATGGTGTTTACGTCGGAGACCACCTAAGGTAGATAAATATAATGACCAAATTGGAATAATGGCCTTAATAATCATATCTAATCTGACCAAAAAATGGAGATAGTAAAAAGGGGTTATGCATGGGCCTTGAGGTTAATACAAAATTATTACATCATATTTAATTTTTAATATTGCATAAGTCACAGCCTAAGTAATTATTACGTTGGCCTAAATCTATAAGCAATGATTTAATGACTTATTATTTAGCGTTAACACATACCCCTTTAAAAAACACTGTCTATCCGTTCTTCGATGATGACACATGTGAAGGTTTGAGAGGATTTGTTACTAATTATTATAAATATCAATACACCCTTATCATGAAAGAAATTAGACACAACAATAAACAACACACTTATCCCTGCATTGATATTTATATAGTCTCTTTCCTTTTACTTGAAATTTTATTTTCCTCTTCTCTTGGACCCAACACCTGATTTAAACATTAGAGTTTTCACGTTGAAACGTTAGCATTACTTCTAGTTTTCTTTTGATATTTTTAGGCAGCTGAAAAGCATTTATTGTAGTGATTTTACTGATTCGAAATAACCTTCACCAAATTCATCAACAACTAAAAGAAGCAAAATTTCTGTGGTGTTTGAAGTTTTTCTTTTGAAAAATTTTAGGTATTGATAGTTGGCATTGACTATGAAAAAAAGAATAAGAAACTATTTGTTAGCTCATTAAAAAAGGCCCTACCCAAATACTCAACCAATCAAAATAGCCATCATAATTGAATTCGCTATTATCAAAGACTTTTAGTAGAGAAGGAAGGGAACCCAACTAAAGTTGCAAATTTGGCCCAAGGGATCGAGTCATTCAGCAACAACAATTTGCAAATTGATGCAGTTGCCCCTCCAGTGAGTATAACAATTGTTAGGACTAGTGAGAGGGAATTTCTCCAACAAGTTAGTGAACTAGAGGAATACCAGAGCAAAGCATACAGAAGAGGGCCAACAATGGCAAGTCCTAGAGTAGAAAAGCAAGAAACTGAAAAGGGACACAGTAGAGTTACAGAGGCTATTATATAGGAGGTACTATGAAGACAGGACTTATAAAGCAGTTATTTTACCTAGGCTCACGGCATCCTAATAGGGCAAAGAGAAGGTTAAAAAGTTAATATAGATTATTAAAGGACTTAAAAATATGATTTTAAAGTTAAAGAATTAAATCTAAATTAAAGAATTTAATTTAGAAAATCTTGTAAAAGATGAATTTTACAAAATTGCCCTGGGTCGATATTTATCCAATTTTTTCTTTATAGTTAAGTAATCAAAGGTTTGGATACATATTATATTTAATTGATAAATAAATAATATTTATTAGGTAAATATCAAGTTAATCAAATGAAAATCAAGGGAAAACATATATACACAATCCATTGTTCATTTGAGAAAGGGATAAACATCAAAGTTGAAAAACTGTTTCTCTCCCAAGCTCTCTAGGTTTGACTCTTTCTTCCTTAATCTTGGTGGTGTAAAATGTGAAGGATTTAAAGGGTTTTTGATCTTGTCTTCATCAAATTGATAGCCAAGAAGTTGGTATATCACTAAGCCCTAAGTTTATTTAATATGTATATTGATATATATGTTGATTTATGGCATGAGAAATCAAATGTTTTTTTTTTTTTTTTGCATGATGTTACTAATCTTAATAATCTTTCACTCTTCTTTACCACTCTAGGTAAGTATTCAGATTATTTCTACATTGAAATAAATGTATATTCAATTTGATGCTCCCCAAATCTTTATCAAGCCTATGTTCTCTTCTCTCAAAATTTCTACCTTTATCTTCTCTTCTCCCAAAATTTTTATCTCTTTTATCTTTCCTTCAACCAAAATCGTTATCTTCTTTATAAGTTCTACCTCTAGGTCCAGCTTTTCCTCTATTAAACCTATTAGTACCCACCCTTGATAAATCGTCAACAAAGAATTCATCCATTACATCTTTGTCATACTCATCTTCTACTTTTTTCCTATGACATGTAAATGCCCTAGGTCCTTGCCTTTATCATAACTCAGTCATAGCATCCCTTTGCTCATCCATCTTATCTTTAATCTATCTAATCATTAAATTCATCTTTTCAAATTACTGTTGTATCACTCTTAGTATGAACGACTCATTCATCCTTTCCTCTTCTGTTCTACTCTGGCCCTTATTAGATGACATGATTAAGACCTGCAAGAAAGGTTCGTATAAACAACTCACCATGCTCCCTCACATGTTTGCATTCATGCTCATCTTCACACACTCAAAAAATAAGTGTTTACTGGACTTTCTTTTTAATTCATTATGCAAACTAATTTAAATTCAATCAAAATCTTCAAGTCATAATGAATCAACACCCAACAATTCAAACTCAATAAGTATGACAAAGCAAATGAATACGAAAATGAAACAAGTAATGGAATATGGTTTGAAAGAATCTGGAATTAATTGAAATTTGATCAATGAATTTCAAAAAACAATGAATTTAGACTCAAATCCTTAGGAAAATTTTGAAACATAAGTGCTTTTTCCCAAATTTTGTTTCTTAAGCTTTAATTTTTTTTAGATCTTTTTGCCTTTTTTTCTTTTTTTTTTGATCAAATAACATAGAAATATGAATCTAAACAAGAACAATAACGAAATATTAAAAGGCTAAAAAATAAATATATGTTTTTCTTTTTTGTCAAAGATGAAACCTACTAATTTTGTTGCTAAACTTGGGTTCAAACAAGGGGAAAATGCAGGAAAATAATGAAATTAACGAAAGGATATACATCCTGATTTAGAATCTCAGCTCTAATACCAACGATGATGTGAATTCCCATAATTTATAGACCTATAGGAAGAAATGATGAACAAATTTTTAAAAAAGCTAAAATTCAGGTTATTAGGTAGGACCTTGACAAGAATGTTTAGATTAATCCAAAAATTTAAGGTATATCAAATTAAAGGCGTAAGGATATAATCAAACACAGAATTAAAGGTATAAAAATGATGAAAATAAAGATGCCATAGTAGAAAAAAAATTGGTGAGTGATAAGTTGGGTTTTGAGTGCTACAAGATGGAATAATCTTGATAACTTCTCTTAGGTTCTTTAAAGAATAAGAGAAAAACCTTCAAAAAATATCATTACAAAAAATCCTAAAAAAGGTGCCTATTTATAGTAACAAGTAATTTATAATAAATAAAGCTTAAAATTAAAATTAAAAAAAAAAAAAAAAAAACTCATAAACATATTGCGCAACAGGGGAATATCTCGTTGCTCAGGTAATCTCCGTCGTTTTTCGTTGCACGGTAGAACAAAACTCACTGCAGAAATTCTCACTGCAGCGGTAGAATAAAACTTGCTGTTGCTAGTCTCTGCTTTAGTTGTTACAGGGGGAGAACAAAACTCACTACAGTAGGAGTTTCTGCACTAGAACGAAATCTTTACTAGACCTCTTCCTTTACGTCAAGAATGCTAAGAGTTGCTGGTTGCGCTTCAATTCCACTCCTTGTTTTTTGTATCAAAATGTTCAAAATTTTATGCATTGCCCGAGCCCTAGCTTTTGTCATCGGTCCTCCTTGAATGTGTAAAGGATTACTCGGTCTTCTCGATGTGCTAGTGGGTTCTCATCACGGGATATCAAAAAGGGTCATTCTCCTTGTTCTCATTATGATCTCAGGGGAGTCGTTGGTATCAGAGCTCATCACTTTGCGTAAGTTTCCGAGCAGTTATTCGGTTTCGTGGTACAGGATCCAGATAGATTGTGAAGATGGTTCTAGCTGTACTTTTTGGTTTGATTCTTGGTTGGAGTAGTTCTTCAACAAAGGGCTTCTCCAAACTTGAGTTTTAGTGGTAAGTTAGCTAATGTTATTGGCAACGGGTTGTGGCATATTCCGAATGAGGTTTCCGAATTTATAGAACTTCTTTCAGAACATTTCTTTGCCTAGGTTTTCTTACCCTAATAAGCTTATTTGGACCAGCTCCAGAGATGGTGGGTTAACCATGAAAACCAGTTATGATGCAGTTCAAGTTCCTAGATCTGTTCAAGTTTGGTGTTCGGTTGTGTGGAAGAGTTTCATTCACCGTAATTGTCTGTGATGGTTTGGTGGTTACTGCAAAATTAAATCCCAAAACAATCTTTGGACTCATGTACATATCTTATGGTTTCAATTTGTGTCTCTTTAAGTGCGTTGTGGTTTTTCTCTTCCTCTTTAGCATTGGTTTGCTGGTAGGTTTCACACTGAAGTCTCCAATGATTTAGCGGCCTTTTCATGGAATTTCCGTTGTCTCAAAGCATTTTAGTCCTCAGTTTTATAATTTGCGGATCACTCACGTTTCTTTTCTTTTCTATTCAACATGCAAAGCTGGGTATAAGTTACGTTGGGAGGATTATTTTCCACGTGCAGGTCAAATCCGATTTTTTGCAAAATTTCTTCATGGTTTGTGATTTTGGGGATTGAGAGAGACTCCTTATCTTCACTTGGTATCCTTTTCTCCTTAGGTCATGCGCTTAAAGTTTATATATTTTGTTTTGGCAGCCGCCTTTCATCGGTTGAGTTAAAGCCAATTCGGATGGGTTTACCTAAATTGAAGGCAATCCTAGTTCTTTGGCTTGTGGTTCTACTTTTAGGGATGCCTTAGGAAATTATTTGGGTGATTTTGGGATACAGTTGGGTTTACAAACGGCTTATTTTGCAGAGTTAATGGTTGTTATTTTTGTGGTGGAGAATGCAATTGCTAGAGGTTGGACTAATTTGTGGTTGGAGAATGCAATTGCTAACATGACTGCTAATTTAGATGTTAACTGTGACGATTTAACCTTGTAGTGGATTCTCCTATGATGCTTCAAAAATTTTTGTTTGGAGATGCTACTAGATATCCAAGTTATAAATTCTCTTGACTTATTGCTTTATTTATTTTCCTTTTTATGATTGTCAAGCTCAATTTTTTTATGTAGTCTATCTTTTCTTTTTTAATCTAGTTTTCTCTTAGTTTTACCGATTTTAATTTTTCAAAAAAATATTACTAGAGATTTTTTGAATAATTTTTTAAGTAGAACTTTTAACCAAAAATTATTAATTGTTTGATTGTCACAAGTAGTTTTTAAAATAAAATTGTTTGATTATTTAAAGACAATTTATAAAATTTATGCTAATAGAGAAATAAGGTAAAATTTTTTAAAATAAAGTGAAAGTATTTCATATAATTTGATCTTTTAATCTTTTTATAAAATATAAAATTTTCTACTTTGCAATTTGTATTTTTTTAGTTCTTTAAAAATTCTTTTTCGATGACAACTAAATGGCAAAAAGATTATTTAAAAATTTAACTTCAAAAAAACTTTTGGACTAGTAAAATGATAACTTATTACTTCGCCCAAACAAATATCATATTGTGAATTATTTTTTCTCTTAATATGATGAAGTGCCAACGTTACTCATTAAATTATTCATTTATTATTATTTGATTACTTGATGATAAAGGATACGATTCAATGAAATGAGATAAAGCCATTAAAGAAATTTATCATATAATAGTTACAGATATTTACTAGGCTGTCCTATTCTCTGTTTCAACTATGTTGGAAACTTGGAATATAGAAAGTTGGTATTGATTTATACAATATTTACCATATTCATTAATAATTCAGCCAAACCATTTTCATGTCACATACAAATAGCCAAGCGTCATTAATCAAGTGACTTAGATAATAGGTAGTCTACTAAAAGTTATGTATTTTTGCTTATAAGAGGTCTTATTCGCAGGAGGTCTATGTTGTAATCACTTATGGCATCATTTACAATTAAATTAGAGTATATGGCTATAACAAAGGTTAAAAAGAAAGCACTATAGTTGAAGGACTCATTGGAGAGTTTGGCATGTTGCAAGGAAGAGTTTAAATATACTTTGACAGTCAGAGTGCAATTTATTTAGTTAAAAATCAGGCGTATCATACCAAAACTAAGTATATTGAGGTTAGGTTTCACAAGATTAGATAATTGACAAAGTTCATACTTCAAAGCATGTAGCAGATATATAAACTAATGTAATTCTTATCATCAAATTTAAGGTATGCTTGAACTTGATCAATATTTACAATTGCTAATGCAATAATATGTCCTCCCGACTATTACAATGTTCAAGATGGCTAAAATAATTTCTTCAAGTTTGACTTACATAGTATACATTTACGTGCAAATCAGTTAATAATTGAAAAAGGGGGGTGGTTTAAACGGTTTGCAGTATAATAAAGAGACAATTTTAAAATTTTATTTTGTAAATAAGATTTTAATATAAATACATTATATTGTAATCTTATATCATAAGCCTATGAATGTAGGCATATTATCGAATTGCCGATTTGTAAATCTCTAGTATCTTTATATATTTAATTTAATTCTGTAATTATTTTCATTGATTTGTGAAACAATTAGGCCTCCAAAAATTTCAATAATTTAACTTTTCAAAATGATAATATAAAAAGATTTCATTCTACTATATACATCTTTTTTCTATCACGATTATGTTTTGGCTGAATTTAATGATCATCTATTAATTAAGCTACATACATATATTCAATAATTATATGCTAACAAGTATACCTGTCAAACGGGTTGGCCCAACTCGACTTTGCTTGGCTCGTCTCGATCAACCTATTTATTATATGAGTTGATATCTTATTTGCCTTAACTTGGGCCATGGGCTAGTGGGCCTGAACGAGTCATCCCATGGATTGAATTTAAAATTTTTTTAAATTTTACAAAAATATATAAAATAAAAAAATAAATAAAATACACTAATTACTAAAATATATAATATGTTAATAACAACAATAAGTCTGTGATCCAAATATAATTTAACTTAAAAAAAATCAAAAGAAAAATTAGATTTAGATTTTATTTGGCCCGTGGGTTAAATCGGCTAATCTATTTATTCTATAGACTAAATAAATTGGACTAAATCGACCCGCAATTAAACGGACTAATTTTATTTAGGTCCTAACCCATTTCAACGATGGATTAAAAAGTGCTGGCCAGTTTAACAGCTCTATCAATATGAAAGTTTTGTTTAGTATTAGGATATAGTAGTTATTAAATTATAATTATTTTTTTAATTTCAAATATTCATATATAAATATGTAAATTTTGTTAAAAATTAATATTATTAAATATTTTTTTAATTTTGTTTTTAAAATAAAAATATGTATGTTATAATTTTGAATTGTAATAAGGGGTCATGTTATGCTGCATTCAATTGTATAGTATATACTCACACTTTTTTTTAACTCTATTCTTGTGATATTTAAATATTTTGTCATGCTTTAAAGAGGTAATTTAAAATATTAAAAGTCCTTTTGAGTTTAGCTTGCAGCCGCCTTCGGCTTTAAGGTTAGAGGAAGAATAAACTAAAAAAAGAAAAGCATTTTGCCATAAACTTTAACTCTTTTATTGTAATTTATTAAAAATTTATAAAAAAATAAATTATAATAAAAAATTTAGAAATACTTGTGATAATAAATTTTATAAATAATATTAAAGATACAAAATTTTGTGTACAAACTAATATAATATAATAGTATTGATTGTCCTTTAATTCATATTATTTATTTTGATAATTATATTAATTTTGTGTTCTTATCAATTAATAATAATATGGCACATTAATTTTTATATAAGAGTTTGTATAAAAAATTTGTATCTCTCTATTATCACTCAAATTTTATTGAATTGACGATAATAGATTAATATAATAATAAATTAGTATACTATATAATGTAATTTTAAGAACTCAACCTGTTATGTAATTCAAAACTTAAAATTTAAAAAATGCAAACTTAAAACTAAATTTTAATATATAAAATTAAATAATAAATTAGTATATTGAATTTCAAAATCATATTACAGAGTATATTAATATATTAATGTATGGTAGGCAAGTCCAAATTTTATCTCATTATTTCTATTTTATTATCACCCATTTATTCAACGAATATATGTAAAATCCCATCTTATCTTTGATCATAGATCAACGATCAAGATTGAATCAAAGAAAATTCTAGGAGCACAATTGGGTGAGTAAACAATGTGGACATAATTGTCCGACCAACTATGAAAGAAGTGGGCCCACAAATAATTACGCGGCGAAACTAGGCCAGCATTTTCGCTTCTGTGTCAGTGCCTTGATGGGTCGAGCACAAAATTGTGACCAAGTTCCCATCATCTCCCATGTTTCTCGTATATGCAATAGGGTAATTTTCAATTAATATGACAAGACTTTCACGTACGAAACCTGACCAAACCCATTAAATTTCTGCCACGTGTTAGATTATATTGACAATTTGCCTTCTCTGCGTCGGTGCCCAACTCGGTCGACGGTCACTGTGATGGTTCGTGTCATGTGCTCTGCACTTGGAAGAGATCGAAGACTTTTGCTTAAGTAGACTGTTTGGTTCAAAAATTTGGCCGAAAGTGTTGTTTACAATTTTACCTAATTAATTTTTTAAATTTCTAAATATTTTTTTTACATATTTTGGTAACATCTAATGAAATTTAAATTTCCAAATATTTTTGTTACATATTTTTTGATGTATTTGAATTTTTTATATTTCACTAATTGTTGGTAATAATATCTAATGAAATTTAGAATTCCAAAAATTACTAATTATAAAAAAATTGGATTTTATGCAGTGATTTAGAATTCCAAAAATTACTAATTATAAAAAAATAATTGGATGTTATGCAGTACTTTTTTATTTTGATCATAATTTAAGAGAGGATTTAATATATTTTATTTGATAAAAAGTAAAATAAAAAGTAGTATTGAAAATATAAACTCTTTGTATAGATCATACTATAATATTAAATAATTTTATTGATTAATAAAAATATAAAATTAACATAATTAATATTAATAAATAATATAAACTAGACAACAATATCACATTATGTCAATTTATAAATATAAGTTTAATATTTTTAAAAATTTTAATTAAAAAAGTAATATTTGAGATACAAATTTTTATTTACAAATTGATGTACTGTAATAGTATTGAATACCTATTATTTCACATAATTTATTTCCCTAATTGTATTTTGTATTTTTTTAAACCAATAATAACATAATATATTAGTTTGTTCGTAAGAATTTATGCAAAAAAATTTTTTCTATCTTTAACACAACCCATTAAAGAAAATCTATTCATACTTAAAAAATGAATTAATTTTACACCTCATGTTGATAAGTAAGCAGGGATGCATCTAATAATTTTGTTTTTGGGTGAGCTAAATTTTTTAGTATTGTTTTATAAATTTTAATAATTTTGTCATGTAGTATTGTTTTAATAAATTTTATGTTTGAAAATGCTGATATTGTCTTTGTTGTGCAAATAGAAATATTTACAAAAACAAATTAATTTTATTAATCAAGCAATTGTTATGTTACAGTTTTTTTTCAAATAAAAATATAAATTAATATTTATATTACTCATATATTATCTTTTATTCAAAAACAGAAATCTTATTTTAATATTTTAATTTTTCATCATTTATCATTATGATTTATCATTTAATTTTTTTTTTCACTGTAAGCATGAATCTTCCAATTAAATAGTGGTCACTATTGTTGTATTTTTACTTAAATAATACAACAAATAACATATTTATTAAAATTTATTTTTTAATGAGATTTATTTATTTTATATATTTATTTAGTATTTAGTAATTCAATCTTACAACCCTCAAATTTTTATTCAAATATAAACACAATTATTTCAATTTTTTATTACAACTTTTTAGTTTTATTATATTTTTAATTTTTTATTGAATATTTTATAAGTTTTGATACTTTAAAAATTAAAATAGAACGGTAAAAATCATAATAAAAAATTTATAATAAATATAAATACGATGTGGTTCAGTGTCCTGTAACATGGCCTACACCATATCATAATATTTCAAAATTTTTTGTTATTTTTTTTCATGTTTGATGTATAATAAATTAAATAAATATTTGAAGGACATTTATGTTAGCTCATTATTTTATTTTATTTTATTTTTACAAAAATAATGGAGCACGGAAGTCGCAGGAATAATTATTTTATTTTATTTTTGAGAGGAATAAAAGAATTTTCATACCCATTTTAATTAAATTAAATTAAAAGGAAGCAATTAGTTACCTTACGTATACCTCTACCAATCTGTCGACGGCACAACACAAGTCTATGCCCCTCGTTCTGTCGTATTTAAGTCAAAGTTTTGACACGTGGCATATTTAAGTTTCATGCAACTACATGCAGTGTGCCGAAAATACAGGTCATCATTACCGTCCCATCCGCGGTAACTTCTTCAAAGTATGGTATAAGAAAATCATCGTAGTAGTAAAATCGAATAACCGAAGTTTTCAATTTTTTTAGTTATTAATTATTTTTATAAATTACAAATTGAAAAAGAAAAAAAGTTAAAAAATCTAATTAAAAAAATAAATATATAATGCACCATAGCGCAAGACTAGAATTCAGTGTTAACATAAACATTTAACTAAATAAATTTATGTTTTTGAATGTATATAACAAATAAAACTATAAAAAAAATTGATTTTATGTAATTAAAATACGCAAA
>JAWDEX010132310.1:0-60524 GCA_035221805.1 Trichilia hirta
TTAATAATATAATGCAAAATATATTTTCTTTTCTTTTTAATTCTATAATACAAAATAAAGAAATTAATCTTAGCCATCAATTTGTTAATAGATGGATAAGATTAAATAAGTTTTTGACACTTGGCAAAATCTCACGGTGTCATTTATCAACCAAAAATTTATTTTGATTAAATATCTATTATTTAATCATTAATAAATAAATCAATTTATCTATTGACATATTTATAATAAAATATCTTTTTCAAGTTTTCATATATTCGTAAATTATATTTGTGGTATCTTAGAAATTATTAGAATATTTTTTAAATATACAGGTGCTAGCGTATCTTTGGTAAATTTTTTTTTTTTTTATAATAAAGAATTAAATTGTCATCTTATCAAAATATCGAAACAATATTATTAATTAACTTAATGATATTTGTATAATAGAAATAACCATCATCACTAACTACCAGCTAATGTGGTGACCTCCTAAGTTCACTGTAAGTTGGATATAAGTAAATATGAACCTTTTTATATTACTTTGGCATAACTCATTGTAATCAAAGTTTTCAATGATCATGAGTGACCTCTAGCAAAATATCATGATCTCTAGACACGAGAAATGAAAAATTTAGATAAATTTATATAGTCTTACATAAATGTAATAAAGTCCCTCTATTGATAAATCTTAATTGAGTGTGGATTATAGAATTGTCAAGATCCTAACTCAATCATAAGATCAAGAACTCAATTCATATATAAGATCAACTTATCTACAAAAGGTATTTTTAAAAACCCGTATTCTGATTAGAGATTTGATTCTCACATATGAAAGCTTTGCCTAGGAACTTAAGCTTAGATATCTGAGCTAATAGATTTCATATTAATTATCTTTTATCCTTATATAATAAGAACATATTGTAATCAAGTTTTTTCTATCAAGTATGGTTAGCTCGATGTGATATATACAAGTGAATGATGTACCTCAGTGCGGAGGGTAGCTATAATACCTTAGGTCAAAGGGCTAATAATATACTAATATAGCTGTTTGATATATCATTAACTATGAATAATCACCTATATAATTCATTACGTTTAGTCATTTTTAATAACAAGTTCACAAATGTATTATTTATATTTATACTCTTGTGATTTAAGACTCTTAACTCAACTATTAGCATCCAATACTAATTTTTGATAGTATCAAAATATGTTAGTTATGCAATGTCATAGTCTCATATGACATCATCTCAGTCAAAAACTAATTCAGAGGTATTTAAATAAAAAACTCTGTACTCATATTTACATCTCTTTGAAAATAGAGTTTTGACATTATAATATATCACGAGAGTTTATTATGTATTATATATAAAAAAAGTAACAACTAATGAATGCAAAATAATATAAATATTATTTTATTAATTGTTAACAAATTTATAAGTAATTACAAAAATATATATATAAGGAATGATATTCCTAAATCACATGACACGATTGGCTCTAGGGTATATCTTCAACAAAGCCAAAGTGAAAATCTATTGGAATGGTTGCCTTCTATTCATCCTACATTGATTTAGTAACTTTGCTGGCCTCCTTTCTAACTATAAATAGGAGGGATATATAATGGATTTATGTTTAAAAAATTGTGAGAGATTTGTGAGAGTAAATTGGGCTTGAGTCTTTTATAAAATTAGGCTTATAAGTTATTTGGGTCCACGAAGTTATTTGACCCTTTCTTTAAGTTAATTTTTTTTATTTGTGAGTTTAGGAACACTCTCTTAAATTTTGTGTTTTTCTTTTAAAATTAGTAAAAATACGTTGCTCGTCTTTGCCTGTTGATGTAAGTCACATTGGCCAAATCACATAAATATTGTTGCACTAATTGTCTTGTTATTTGGTTGCTCAAAGCCTCTTTTGCTAACTCCTGAAAAAGATTTTTTCCGACATATTCAGCTATTTCTTTAACAATGAAGCTACATTTTTGTTGAACAAACACATACTCAACTATACTCGTTCTTTGTTTCACATAATTTTAGTAAATAGCAATTGTTCTCGTACTGATTCTTCACAACAAAAATAAAAATGAAAAGCTACGGATGCTACTTGCTTGACTCAAAATTCCCACATGATAAATACTCACGCACAAAATAATTCCAATGTCCGCTATTGTGCTCTGTAAATTTTGTTTTTTGAGCAGTTTATGACGTAATTTGTGGTCTAAGAAAGAAATATAATAAAAAATGATAACGATTATTAAAATTTTCTTGAATTTTGATGATGACATTTCATGATATATATATTGAAATTTGCGGGGTGGGAGTTAATAACAAATATTTGATAGTTTCTAGGTACAAGTTATTGAATAATGGTTACAAAATGCATTTAAGAACGGGGACCGAAGTACCATTTATTCGTTTTCAAAAGAAAAATGCCAACGAAATTTATTTCGTTGTTATCCAAAATGTTCTTCGTTTGAAATTAATCTAATTCATTTATCTTTTATTTTATCATGAAAGAGCCAAAAAGTTAATAATAATTATAAAAAATAAATTAAATAAATAAATTTATTTTTTAATAAATAAAAATATATTTGAGTACTTTTAAAATTAATAAAATTAAAATCTATTTATGCATAAACAATAGGACGTTTATCTCATTTTCCTACCCTAAAAAAATGGATAAAAAGTTTGGACGATAATTTATTTATACCAACTTTATTTATTTAGATAAATATCCATGAATTTATTTATTTTCATTAATAGATAAGAGTTTGTGTTCATCTTGGCTTCTAGGCTTGACTGCACTGTGTCTTTTAGTTCTCTTGTTTATGACGACCAATTTATGTACCATCATAAATCATTTTCCAATTGACTACAAATTACAATCGGTGAGCTTCTTTGAAAGGATTCAGAAATTTTGTGGTTCCAAATGACTACAAGTTACAATTGGTGAGCTTCTTTGGGAGGATTTAGAAATTTTGTGGTATATATGTATGTATGTATGTATTTTCTACATTTAGAAAAATATGTTTCAATAAAAATACAATCAATGGTCTAAAGTTCTGTCTAATTATCACACCTCTTGAAAACTATGTCCCCATGTATCATCCGAGTCTTATTTAAATTGCTATAGTAATTGATGTATATATCTTAAGGAATATATTAACAAGAAAAATATTTCCAGCATAAACTATTATTAATAAAACTCGTAAAGGAGAAGCATTGCTCAGCGAAATCTTTAGGTCAGATAATTAAAGAGGAATCTTGGAAAAATTAAATGGGTCAATGGATAAATGTGATGATTTACTTGGATATTTGTTTACTCACGTTTTCCTCTACTCTTTCATTTCTTGTCCTCAAAAGTTTCAGTCCAGTTAATTAATGTTTGTCTCCGTAAAATAATTAATTTGTACCAGTCATAAAGAAAATCCCCTTAGTGTTTCGCAAATTGTATTGTCAGTGCAATAAATTTTAAAAACTAGAATGTATGTATATGTTATATATGCATATTGTGCGGTTATTTTGTCTTAATAACGTACGGTTTGGGCTGAATAAATTAATGTTTCGAGTCAAATGTTGAATCTCTTTTTTCAAAGAAAGACGATAAGGGGTGGTTGAATAATTAATGTTGGTCAGTCATTCTAAATTATTAACCCAACAACTCTTGGAACTTCTTAAGTTGACTCCTTACTAATATTTAAGAAAGCTGAATCTTGCCAAAAATTTTGAAATCCTGGAGACAACTGAATTCTCCAATATGAATTCAAGATTGTTGATGATATCAGCTATCCCTCTTTTAATTTTATGCAGAATTTCTGCTGCTCCTCAGACATCTGAATTAGAAAGGGAAGCCTTAGTGAAAAGCGGTTGGTGGAGTAATGGCGCTTCTAACCATTGCAAGTGGATTGGGATCAACTGCAATTCAGAAGGATCTATCACCGAGATACAATTATTCAATAGAGGAATCACAGGGGAGCTTGGCCGTCTCAACTTCTCTTGCTTTCCGAACATGGAATATATCGATCTCAGTCTCAATCATTTGTCAGGAAGCATTCCATCACAAATCGGCTCTCTTTTGAAACTCAAACACCTTAGTCTGTGGTATAATAATCTTACAGGTGATTGTTAATAATTAGAATTTAAAATATGCCGTTCATATATGCACATGTTTATTTTTTTTTAAATTATATATTACAGAAGCTATTTCATAGATATCTAGAGATTGCCAAATTTTGAAATTCTCTAGGTTGTTAGTGAGCCCCAGTAAAATTAGTTTCAGTCATTTAAAATATTCTGTAGCCTAAGTATGCGCACGACTAGGTGAAATATGAAGCAGGCCGTAAAATTTGAAATTTTTCTTATTCAAATAATTAAAACTTTAACAAAATTGATTCTGATATTTTTTTTATATTTAAATGTAAAAAAGTTGTATAATACTAAAAAATTATTAAAAAGATTTATTTTTAGGTGAACCACTTTTTTTGTTATTTTTGCTATCTCAAAAACAAGATTACTCATTTTCAGTTTCAATTTTAGTTATATCATCTCCATTAGCAAAAATAAAATTACTTAAATTTAACACATATATGAAATTCTTTACATGTTGTATGTCTTGAAAAATTATGTTTTATTAATTAATGAATTGAATCTTATATTAATTTGCATATTTGATATATATTTGAGTTATTCTTTTCAATTTTTATTTTCTATAATTTAATTGAACATTTATTAATATAATTAATATCAAAATTTCTTGCTTCATGTAATAACTTATTTCTTATAAATTTTTTTTATTTTTTTTTTAAAAATTTGTATAAAATTGATTTATTTATTAATTTGTATACAATAAAATAGTTTCATTAGATTATTATTGTTGTTATAAAAACCATTAAAAAAATTTTTAAGCTCTACCGAAGTACATATTTACGTGTTTCTATTGTCTGAAATCATATATCAATTCCATGGTCTATTCCCGTAGCAATTGGGAGATTAACAAGACTTGATTATCTCAGTTCTGATTCCAATTAATAATCTTTCAGAAATTAGTGCTCTAACAAATATTATCGGCTTTTCTCTGAGTTACAATAAACTTTCAGGTAAACAAACCTATATATTGATTAATTATGTTTGTTGGATAAGTGAATATTGATAAACTTTCTCCTATATTTCAATCACAGGTACAATTCCTCTCAAAATTGGCAACCTGGAGAGTCTGAAATGGTTGTATTTGAACAATAACAACCTCACGGGATTTATTCCTTCAACTTTAGGCCAGTTAACCAATTTAACATTCCTGTCCTTGAGAAAAAACAATTTAACCGGATATATCCCTTCAACTTTTGGTCATTTAGCCAATTTGACCAATTTGTATCTTTCCTCAAATGAACTTGGTGGTCCCATTCCATTAGAGATCTGTAACCTTAGAAAGCTACAATTTCTTGATTTGAGTTACAACTTTATGAATGGAACGATACCTTCCCATCTTGGGGACTTGCCATCTATACAAAATATTTCTCTTAGTAACAATAATATCTCTGGCACCATCCCTAAATCTTTCGAAAATATATATTACGTTGACTTGTCATACAACATGTTGGAGGGTGAAATCCCCATTGGTCTTCAACGAAATCGCCAACCAGAGAAATTTATAGGAAACCCAGCTTTATGTGGTCAGTACTTCGCCGACTTTCCTCCTTGCTCTACATCGCCAAAACCTGCAGTTCCACCGTCTCCTACAAGAAAAAAGTCAATAAAAATTAGAACCATTCTCTTCATCACAATTTGTCTTCCTGTCACCCTATTTATCATCGTAGTATTCCGATTCTTTTCACTCAAGCATAAGGATAACGAAGATAATCCCAACACTATAGCAATAATTAATAGTGAAAACATGTTCTCCATATGGAATTATGATGGTAGGATTGCATTTGATGAAATAATTAAAGCTACAGAGGATTTCGATATAAGATACTGCATCGGAACTGGAGCTTATGGCAGCGTTTATAAGGCACATCTACCCAGTGGGAAAGTAGTTGCTTTGAAAAAGCTTCATCGATCAGAAATTGAGGAATCTACTTCCATTAATAGTTTCCAGAATGAAGTTCATGTACTATCCAAAATAGTACATCGAAATATTGTGAAACTTTACGGGTTTTGTTTGCACAAGAGGTGCATGTTTCTAATATATGAGTACATGGAGAGAGGAAGCTTGTTTTGTACTCTTCGCTACGATGATGAGGCGATTGAGTTGGATTGGACCAAAAGAGTAAACATTATCCAGAGTGTGGCTCATGCTTTGTCTTACTTGCATCATGACTGCATACCATCAATTGTTCACCGAGACATTTCGAGCAACAATATTCTACTCAACTCAAAATTAGAGGCATTTGTTGGTGATTTTGGTACTGCTAGACTACTACATTCAGATTCATCCAACAGAACTGTAGTTGCAGGCACTTACGGATACATCGCTCCAGGTTGGTTATCAAACTTCTCCTAGTTTTGTTATTATCTTCATTGTCAATTAAACATATTTTCAGTGGCATCTCTCTTAAATATATAGCTTTTCCTTTGTAGAACTTGCCTACACCATGGTTGTGACCGAAAAATGTGATGTCTATAGCTTTGGTGTGGTGGCATTAGAAGTATTAATGGGAAGGCATCCTGGAGATCTTCTTCCGTTAGTATCAACATTATCTGATCAAAAAGTCAAGTTGATGAATATTTTAGACCAACGTCTATCACCTCCAAATGATCGAAAGGTTTTTCAAGACATTATACAAGTTTCAATAATAGCATTTGCATGTTTACAATCAAAACCAAAGTCTCGCCCTACCATGCAACGTGTGTCTCAAGAATTTCTTGCTCGCAAGAACCGATATGCAAAGTTCCTTCGTTTCGAAGAAATTTCCATCTCAGATCTTAGAAACCAAGCAACTTATTTGATTGATGACTCCGAGTGTTTGTAATGAGCATCTATTTCGTTCATATGTAGTGTACGTACCTCTTTAATCACCTCGCTGCTTTTTTCTGTGTAACACAAACCTTAGTTGCATATTCATTGCTGCTATATTCGTGATTTCATTCACAAAATTTTAATGAATAGCATAATTCTACTTGTACGTATTGAGAAATAATGTACATAGTCAGGGTGCTTATTTAACATTTTCTTGTATTTGATTAAT
Organism: Trichilia hirta; assembly: GCA_035221805.1. Lineage (NCBI taxonomy): Eukaryota > Viridiplantae > Streptophyta > Magnoliopsida > Sapindales > Meliaceae > Trichilia > Trichilia hirta. Next base: position 7,166 of record JAWDEX010132310.1, read on the forward strand.
TTTACTAACAAATTTGTTCTCGTCGAATGACCGATGCACCAATTCCTTCTTTACAATTACTATCCTTAAAACCAACGACGAAAGATAAGTTTTGAAATGATGATGTTCTTTTTCCCTCAAAATCATGAAATGAAGAAAGGAAAAATAAAAAGAAGAAGAAGAAAGAAAGAGAGAGAGAGACAACAAAATTTTGTAAAAGAATTCTGACAGTGCCAGAGCATATTTAATCATTCTTAACGTTTCATGACAGCAAATGAATACCGCATGTGTTTTTCTGAAACCCAAGCTTGTACTTTTTTTACTGTTGGCTTTTTGACTTTTCAACATTTTGACTCCTTATTTTTTTACTAATTTGGCAGAAAATTAATTGTCAATTGCTTCCCTTCCAACATAATTACAACATATACAATTCAAATCAATCAAACCCTAAAAAAATGAAAAATCTAAAAACACAAGTAATGATAGACAAAGCAATCCAATAATACAGTACTCAATCCAACAACCAAGAAGTAGATGAAAATAAATCACCAGTAAGACCAAATAGTAAACTAAATAATTACTTCATCTTCAACTTAAGTGCCGATTTGAATCTTCATCTACTTGCTTGATCAATGGTTTGCGGCCTGACCTAAAAGCATCAACACATAGTTCTTTATTACACCAGGACCACAGTTTTGATAAATCCAAAAGAATGATGTACTATGATAATGATAGAGCAAAGACTTGATCAAACAAATTCATCTTCTTATCAGCATATAAACAACAAAAGAGTGGAAAAACGTTTTTAATCTAAGTATGACATACACCTCTATGCATATTTAAGATAAAGAACCAGTTGCAAAGTGGATAAACTTTGCTCCTCTCAATTTCATCCAGCAGCTAAATTATTAGTTCATATCAATCAGGTTAGATAAGATCCTTGGAAGCAAAGATAAAGAACCCGTATGCATATTTAAGATAAAGAACTGCTCCAGCACAAAGATAAAGAATATAGTTTGAATAAATGCAGATATAAGGATAAAATGAAAAATAACAAGGAATATTGAGAGCACAAGCAACATGATAACATTGCTAAATATAAGGATTATGAGGCAGAGAACATATGCAGGCACACAGGAGACAAACTAACGTTTATCTTTCACTGTAAAGACTTTGGATTTACAAAACACTAATCAAATGGTTTATTTTACATAGTAAGCAAAATAAAACTGATAAAACTAAACTAAACCATACAATTTCGTGTGTAAAGAGAATTTACTCAAATATTCACATTTGTAAAATCTCCACCTTGATTTCAAAGCAAAAGCACTTTAGTGATCTTAACATTCAGAGAACAAAAGAGCTTTAATTCCAATAAAATTTCAAAAATTTAAGAAATATCACTACTCCTTGTTATATGATAATATACAAGGTATTCTATAAATTAAACCTGAACTGGAACTATACATCAAAAAATAATTACACGCAGATCAGCATGCTCACGCAAGAAAATAAAAACTACATAGAGATAATTTAATTTAAAGAGCTTCAAATAGACACAACTGTTGATTTTAAGAGGAGAGTTGCAGTAATGAATTAAGAGAAAAATAATTAAAATGAAGGAAATAATTATGTCCATAATTGCAGAACTGGAAATGCCTTTTTATAGGCTTACAAATAACAAATGCAGAAAAAATATGAACTAGCTGTTACAAAAAAGAAAACAGAAAAATCACTACAGATATTTGCTAACTAATCTGTTGATTTTTGCTGCATCAGATTTTGAATCATATCTCCAACACTCTTCCTTGATTCAAAATCACATACTCCAAGCAAGGCCCTCCGATAAGCATGTATTTGTTATGCAACGGAATCTCAACTTCCAAATAATTAGAAATTAGAAGTAAAATTAATTATTGTCAATTCTTTTTTATTTATTTTTTTGTTTCATAATTGATTATGGTGGCAGAATGTAAATTTGACCAGCACATTTTTTAAAATATGTTTGAGATTGAGATGGTATGATCACATAATTACTTTTAACTTTTATTCTATAATAAAAAAGTTAAAATATTAAAAATTAATTAAAATATAAGTGAATATTATTAAAAATTAATATTATTAAATATATTTTATAATTTTATTTTAAAGTTAAGTGAAGGTCAACTGTATTAAATATACTTCTAATTTATCATTGTATTTCTTTAGGATTATAACTACATAAATAAATCGTTTCAATTATCATGATATAGAGCTCAAGAAAATAGTTTTGTGATGAAATTTGTTATGGTTATCAATTATGAAGATTAAAAATACGAGGATAAGTTTATTAGAGTAATAAGATACGGGAGAAAACTGAAAAATTGTAAAATAAACATGGTAAGCTAATTTTCAGGGTTTTACTGATGATATTAGTTTTGGAAAACTATTAAACAAAAGACAAGTTTATTACCATTTGTATAATATCAATAACTGAAAATTATAATATCAGTAATTAAAATTTTGTGTAATTACTTTGAATTATTCTAACCCAAGATATCGTCAAAAAAGATTTTTTGCCCCATGGAAATAATTAAAATTGAATTTGAAAAAAATTATATAATTTATTATTCAATTAAAAGTTACCTCATTCACATTAATATAAAAATATTTTTATTATATATTTACAATAAAATATAACTTTTAATTCTCTAATATTTAATTTTTTAGTGAAAAATAATAATTTACTTAATTTTTATATTAATTAAATGGGTCTAGTCACTATTAACTTGTTATGGTATAAAAGATTTATAACATTAACTAATTATTTCAACAGGGATTGAAATATATGTAATGCAAACGAAGAAGTCTTTATTTGTAAGTATATAAACAATGAGAAACCTAAATGATATTATCCCATCAAGAAAAGTAAAGGTCGGTTTGGTCTTACACGTGTACGATGATTTGATAAACAAGAAAAGGCTAGTAATTGTTTTGTAGCTGATAATTTAGGGCTAAATCGAATGTTATTGCTAAAATATACTAGGTGTAAAAATTGCCAACTCAGAAATCACTCACCCTAATCTCGTACCATATACAATCGAAAACCACTTTCAATTATATCATCACAAGATGTATGAATCCCTGATTTTTGACAAAAACACTAAATAACAACATGTTTGACTATATGCAACAAATAAGTCATCGGTAATTAAAAATGATAAATCTATCAACGGCCCAACTAGTAAAATTTATTCATGATTGGTTTTACGTAGCGGTGATAATTCAGATAAAGATATAGTATTTGTTTGTATTAATAAATTTATAGTATTTTTTTTGCTGATTTAAATTTGATATATCTATTAACTATGTTACCTGTCTCTTAATTGTATCATCCGTATGTCAAATAGGTAATATAATATAAAAAAATTATTAATTTATCAATCGGATAGTTAAGTTATTAATTTAATTTAATTTATTAAACTCGTCTAATTAATTAATAAAAAATATTATCTATTTATTTAATTAATTATTTAAATATAAAATAATTATTAAAATTATTATACTAATCAATTATTTATTTATATACGATTGCCTATTTAGATAAAATTATTTCTTTAACTAATTGTATCTTAATCATATTTTAAACAAATAAACGAATTTAAAAGATTAAATTTAAATATAATAGGATTATTAATTATATAATATGAATATAATTCAATTATTAATTGTATTAATTTTTTAAATTTAAATTTTTTTAATTACGTTAAATTTGTGTCGAGTAATAATATCATAATCCAAATCGTTATCCTTAGTATAATACTAGTATCATACTAAACTTTTAAGAAATCAATCCTATCAATAAATATATTAAATTTATATTGTATTGCATTGAGCCACAAGCATTTTCTACTTTCAATATTTATTTTTAAAAATTTAATTAAATAAAATTATCAAGATATCAATAAATTTAGATTTATACAATCATTATTATGTATTATTATTTTTTTAATTTTTAAATATTTTATTTACTATTTTTGTTTTTATATTAATCTGCAAGCTTGGCATACCCATTCTACCACTTATATTAGTGTTGTTATTAAATTTTAAATATCATATTAAGGACTTATTTATCATAAATAACAAAAGTATGTCATTATTTTATTAAATTTTAGGGACATATTTGTTAATATCCTGTATTATTACACTACAAATTCACAACTATTTAATTATAAATTTAAACCCAAAATCCTTTAGTAATTTTTTCATAGAAGAAAACAAAAATCCAAGCCAGAAATGAAAGAGAAAAATCGAAAGAGTTATTGAAAGGAGTGAAAAAAGGGGGAAAAATGAAGTTTTTGAATTTGAAGACGGTGGTAATGGTGAAAGTGATGATCTTAATGTCGATAATATGGTGCATTTTAGGAAGTCTTCATCGAATAGGAGGAAAAATGGGATGAACTCATCATGTAAACTAGACTTAATGGTCTGACTACAAAAATTTCTACCTACATAATTGGCTCAGTATGGAATGTAAATTCTCTCTTCTTTTTTTTCTGACACTTTCAATTTTTTTTAATTTATTTATTTTTTCAGACAATATATCATCGAATTTTAAATCTTGTATTCTTCTTAAATGAATAAACAAATTCAGAAGATTAAGCTCAAATTTAACACAATTATTACTAATGTGATATAATTCATCGAATAATAATATTGCAATTCAAATTATCAGTCGTACTATCATATTAATGTCATACTAAATTTTTAAAAAATCAATCGTATAAATAAATATGTTAAATTGCTATTGTATTGTATTGGGCCACAAGCATTTATTTTTAATAGTTATTTTAAAAGATTTAATTAATTAAAATTATCAAAATATTAATAGCTTTAGATTTTATACAATCATTATCGTGTATTATTATTTTTTTAAAATTTTTAAATATTTTATTTACTATTTATGTTTTTACATTGATCTACAAGTTTAGCATACCCATTCTACCCTTTATATTAGTGTTGTTATTAAATTTTAAATACCGTATAGAGAACTTATTTATCATAAACGACAAAAGTATGTTATTATTTATTGTTTTATTAAATTTTAGGGACATATTTGTTAATATCCTGCATTATTACACTACAAATTCACAACTATTTAGTTACCAATTTAAACCCAAAACCCTTTAATAATTTTTCCACAAAAGAAAACAAAAGTCCAAGCTGGAAGTAAAAGAGAGAAATCCAAAGGAGTTACAGAAATTGATTAAAAAAAAAGGGGAAAAATGGAGTTTTTGAATTTAAAGGTGGTGGTGATGATCAGAGTTATGATCTTAATGGTGATGATGCTGAGCGTTTTGGGAAGTCTTCATCAAGTAGGAGGAAAAATGGGATGGACTCAGAATGTCAACTTCACTGAATAGTTTAGCCACGAAATTTTCTACCTATATGATTGGCTCAGTATGGAATATAAACTCTCTCTCTTTCTTGAATTTTCAATTTTTAAAAAAAAATTATTTATTGTTTTATTTGTTTCTTTTATTTTTTTAGACAATATATCATTAATTTTTAAATCTTGTATTCTTTTTGATATAAATTTCTCATTTTTGTAAGGAATTGATCCCTAAATCTTGTACATAAAATAAATATACTAACTTTTCTCAAAAATATATATTTAATTTGTCGTACTTTGTCGGGAGAAAATTATAACGAATATTATTTTATGTCTAATATTTTTAATTAAATAAAATTAAAAGAATGAAATATAAGATAATTTATGATATTTTTTAGAATGAAATAGAAAGTAAGTTGGCATTTTCTTAAAATATAAAAGTTGTTAATAATAAATATATTTCTATGAAGTCTTGGTTGTAAACTGTTGTTTTAGGGATACATTGATAATGTGATCAAGGCATTTGTAATTTAATACAACATTATTATTTTACTTTATTATAAAACTTTAATTTAAATTATGTTTGATATTATTTTTTAAACCCCATTTTTATTTTTATTTTTTATTGGTGTAACAAAAATATTTTGTACATTAAAACTAAGCAATTTGTATATATTTATTGATTTTGTTTTATTTTTATTTTAAATTATTTTGCAAGTTTTTGAGTTCAACAAGCAAATGTACGATGTATTGGAGGTGAACAAGACAAGCTATGATAGTTGCAATGACCCAGGATTCAACAAGAACATGACTCAGGGAGCAAGAGATGTAGTTCAGCTCAATGAAGCAAGAACTTACTACTACATCGGCGGAAGAGGATGCTGTTGGGAAGGAATGAGAGTTGCCATGTTTGTACAACATAACCTACAGTCCCCGGCACCAGTTCCAGTCACAAACACCTCTCCGGCAAACACCAGCGGCCCGGTGACCGCACTAGTTGTTGCAATACTTTGCATTAGTTTGATATAAATGAGGCATTATAATTTCTGAATTGGGTTATTGATTTTTTGTAGTGGAATTATAAGTAATATTTAGCATAAGAGTGTGGCAGCTTGAGATAATTAACTTTTATTGATTTGGTATTTGAGAATTAGCTTTCTATTTATTTTGCTTAATTTAGTATCTTAATTTATTTAATAAGCATAATGTGGTTGGAATTTTTTTTTTTTTCTTTTTGAAATTGGGTAGGCTTGATGAGTGGTTTTATGAATTAATATAAATTTGGTATGGAAAATAATTGAAGAGTTGGTAAATCATCAATGCAATACAAGCAAGCAAAATGATTCTGCTTTTAGATAATATAACTTGATTGGTTTATATCATGATAAATATTCTCAAATTAGTAAAAATTTTAACTTACAAAAAAATTTACAAAAATTTTTATAATAAAACTAAAATATTTGAGTAAACTATAATAATACGATATAAATTTTGTATAAACTATTGTATTAATATTATATTATTATCATATATTATGGTCTTTACAAAAATATTGAGAAAATTTTGCGATTGAAAGTAAAATAAAATAAATATATATAAATAACCACTTTTATATCCATAAATTTTATATATAAACTTGTGTCCAATCATTGCTAATTTATTTATAATAAAAATAAAGTTAGAATCCCTTAATTTAAAGTAATTTTATAATTTTTTATTTATTAAATTTGTGTAATACAAAGATTGATAAATGTATTGAGTTGATAATACTAAATATTACTTTTTAATTCTAAATTTTTATTTTTAAATTACAAAAATTTAAATTTAATAGATAAATTTTATATTTATATCTAAATATTGCATCCGGTTTAATAAGTTTACAACAAATTGAAAATTAAACTTTTACATTTTAATGCACAATCTTAGAGTAATTATGAATGACATGTCGTGCAAACATTGGTATATCGAACGATACGTCGTACTTTTCTATTATTACTTATGAACAAACTCCATCCACTTCTGTCCCTTACCCGAGATAAGGTAAATCCGTTGTTCAGTCTTGAAGCTCACATGTCTCTGCCCCTCTTCATGGCGTCCATTTCTATTCCTTACTCAGTTTCATTTCCTTCTGCCATCAAACAACCGTTAAATCTTAACAGAGCTTCACTTTTCCCGCCGAATCGCTCCAACCCAGATCAGTTTTCCCCGCCCTTTTCCTCCATTCGGAGCCGAGCAAAGAATTCCTCGTCGGCAGCCGGACGAAACACTACGAGGATGGGCAATGAGCCGATGAATATCGACAACCTGAAACGGTTTTTCGACCTCAATGTGGGAAACTGGTCCGGTTCTTTCCATGTGAGTGTTATCGACTAGAAAACAAATAAAAAAAGTGAAAAAAAAGCTTCCTTTAATTTGATTTGACGTGATTTTGATTGATGATTTGTTTAGTGTTTGAATTTTGAAGCAATTTGATGCTAATGGGAATTTGATGCAAAAGATTAATACAAAGCTTGCAGCTAGCACTTATGGAGAAGGTGAACTTATGAGTCTTATTCAAACGTAAGTTTTGCACTACCTATAATTATTCATTTTTCACTCCATGTAAATCAATTCCAGTTGGATTTTCTCTTTGCATTTTTCATTATTATATGTTTCCTGTTCATGATTGTTAATGCCAGGCAAATTCTCAATGGGCAGTCTCTTTATAATCGAAATCAATTTTATGTTGCCGAAGGCATATTTTTTGGATTTACATTCCATTTGCTTCTATATTATGCTTAGGTATTCAGACGTATGTGAAGAATAGGAAAATTTCCGATATCATTTAATAAATGTGATGTTTTTGGCTACGCCATTTGAGATTGTCTTGTGCGTTGTGGCATAATTCAGTTGTACTCAAATGTAGGTTGTATATAAAACAACCTACATCAAGCACTTCGATTGCTGGATATGATAAGGAGCCTGAATGGGCTGAATACAAAATTAAAGAAACTAACGTATTCACTGCTGACCAATACCAACAGGTGAGTTCTTCTAACTCTTTGAGGCTTTAGATTTTGACTTCAGGCTTTTGTTTGCACAGATTTAGCTTGGACTTATAGCTTTCATGATCCTGTTGTTTTCTCATGAACGTGCATTGTGATTAGTCTGCAGATTGGCTTTTTTCCCAACGAGAGGGCTTTTTCATTAAGGTATCAGACTGCTGGCATGCTAGAAACTGTGTTAAGGCAAGGGGTACTGGGGGAAGATGATACTGGAGAAGAATCTCCCAAGTGAGTCCTTCTCTGGTCAGATCCATATGCTTGCATATTGTTATATAATCAGACTAACGTGTTTGAATATTCTTGCTCATCAGTGAATAAATGTAAGGTGGTGGAGATGGAAACTCCTGCCAAGTAATGCATTGTGACTTCAGTCTACCCATATTGCTGAAACTGAACCAGCATGTAACTGAATAGCATACAATTGTAGCATGATTTTCTAACTCCTAAACAGCCATCATGTAGTAGATGACTGAATTGATGCACTAGCAGACAGGCTATTCTCTGCATCTTTTTGCTGGTGTCTGTTTTGTCTTTGGGCTTCCTCCCGTGCTAACCATCTAGCGTAGAAAAATAGGCTTGGGATTATCAGCATCAGTTTAATAGTTGTCAGAAATGGAGATGACGGTAATCAGATTGTTTGGAAATATAATTGAAAGATAGTGATGAGCAATTGGTGCCCATAAGCACCGCCTTCTAGAAATTAATAGTATAATGGATATGAGCATCGTTGTGGTATCTCTTACAGTACACTGAAGTCATAACAATTATATTTTCAATAGCATATGGGCTGTTTGTGCCCCTTAATATAGAGAAAAATAATGTTTAGCTTCATTAGAATATGAATGAAATTTGATAAGAGATTATGAATTTCTGAAACTTGCTTTTTCGTTATGTTGGTGTGTACAAATATGTGTATAGAGCAAGCTTACCTCGTACTCTAGTAAATGTCCTGGCTTGGAATTTATCTACAATTGTAAAACATGTTTATATTAGTATTTTGACAAGTTCCTCCACAATCCTACTACTTGCCTGTTCCTTACAACGACTTTATTTCTCTGTTCAGAAATCTCAAGCTTCCCTCCCATCGACCTGCCATTGTATGTGAGAATTGCCTATATTCACGGGATAGAGATAGGCGGGCAAGAGCCTTTCATGTCATGGACCCAAGAGGTGTTTTGGAAATGCTTCTCTTGTTTGTTGAGGATAAAGATAGTGGAATGATTTTTCCACCTTTTCTTGAAAATGATGGGGTAAGTTCCACAACCAAATTAACAGATCATTTGAACTTAGCTGAACTACTAGTTGTTTCAAATGACCGTACGTTGGACATCATTGCACGTTCATGATACAATACCAAATTCCTTGTATTGATTACAGGACAGCACGGATGGGGTTGTACCATTTCTTGGTAAGTGGAAAGGTCATTCTATAACAAAGCGGAGTGGAGTTTATGGATCAACAATTGCCAAAGCTGATACTGTTGCTTTACTTGAAATGGATGAGAACAATCAGTTAGTCCAGGTACATCTCTCAATATACTTGAACCAACCATCCCCTTAAATACATCAAAGTCAGGCTTAGAGAATCTATGCGCCATAATTGGACTGATTGCAGTAGTTTTAATTGTTATAAAGCAAACATGTTCGGCTTCTTTAATGTCAAAATTTAAAGCTTGTTTTACCTCTTCTGCAAAATTTAATCAGGATATTACTTCAACATCTGATGGACAAGAGGTTACAACTAATGTGCACTGGACGGGTACCATGTCACGCAACCTGGTTATATTTGACGGAGGATACCAATTCACATTTTTGCCCGGAGGTATGTACGTTGGATGTCCGAGTGATATTGCCAAGAGCGTTGCCAAATCCAAATCATTCCATTTGGAGTTTGGTTGGCTTGAGAACCCCGGTAAGAGACAAAGATTGGTTCGAACTTATGATGTCCAAGGCTTGGCTGTTTCATCAACTTATTTTTCTGAGATTAAATTGTGAATTTTCAACTACCTCCTTTTACCTATTCTCATTTTTCCATGTAAAGAATCCATCTTTTTCACCACGCAGAGCGTTGGAAGAAATCTCAAGTGATATATTAATTTGCTCGCATTAACTGATTGAGTTGTGAGGTCCCATTCAAATCCCAGATGAAATGTATTGTGAAATAGCAACTTGACAATGCAGAAAACATTGTTCTCTCAACTTGATAAAAGAAAAATGTCCAAGTTGCTGAAGTTGACCTGCTACCGTCCATGTTGACAGAGGCACTGAACAAATTGATTGTCTATGCTAATTTCTGGTCGCCACTCACTGTTGTTGTCGTATTCATGATACGGTACATGCAGATGTTCCGTATGTTTCTCCAACTTTTCCGTTTCCGTTTTCAATTCTTGTCTCGCACATCACCCTAATCCTCACGGAAGAGGTGAGTATTGCAACGAAACAGCTGTATGCACGTTATTCCTACCATCAATATCATGGATGATTGAATCATAAAATGGGAATATACACAGCTGATTACTGCCCCCGCAGTCAAATGACATTAACCAAACGTTGGATGATGAGTAGTAGCTGTAGTTTGGCGGGCAGAAAAATGAGGTTAATAAATCTTGTTTGTAAGAGGACGTATACGGCAGCACAGATGTTGACGGCAGCTTTTTATTATTAGTATTATTTTTTTTTTCCCGTAGCTGGGCTCTATGAATTGCTATAACCGGTTCTCTTTCTGTCACAATCTATTAATTATTCATTGATTATAATTGCAACTGCATTGTGCTGGATGGGATGAATCTGGTTGGTAAACATTTGAACACGTTTGCAGACTGTTGCAATTTGGTCCGCCAGCAACTTACTCATAATATCCATGGGAGAAATAACAGCATCAATAAGATAATTTATTTTTTTTTAACAGGTATATAAATAATGTGATACACTCATCTTATTTATTTAAGATTTTTTTCTTTTTCAAATCTCGTGTTGTGGTTAGACGATAATATAATTGTATAAAATATATATAAAAAAGGCAAACTATCCCACTTCATGAGTACAAATTTAAATTTATATTTGTAATAAAAAGCACTTTGAAAAGAAAAGCGCTTCTGGAGGTGACTGTCATTGTCAGAAACTTATCGGCTGCCGGTCTTGTAGGGTAAGAAGTTATAGAGGAGGAGATGATAAAGACTTACACCGTGTTTGGCTCCACTTTGTCCATTTCGCAATTTGGGTTCGTTTGGTTGGAATTTATGTTTATATTTGTTTGATTTTAGTTGATCAACATATGTTTTACATTTGGCTAAGACATTTTACTTAGCTATATTGATTAATAATAATAATACATTTTTTAAATTTTATCATATTAGGTGAAGTTAGATATGTGTTAAGATGCCTTAAAATTGAAACAAGTGTAGTTCAATTCAAATATCCCATTTATTTTAAATATTTTAAAAAATTCTCTGTCAAATATACATAAAAAAATAATTATGTAAAAAAGATAATAAAAATATATAAAAAGTAATGTTGTCAAATTGATTCTCATCAAAAAGTCTAAAAAAGTACAAGAAAAAAAAAATGATACAATAATTAAAAAAAAAAAAAAAAAAAAAGGTTTTTTAAAACTAGCGAGAGGGTAAATATCGGCATGTCATAATAGAAAAAAAAGAACGTTATTCTTCATAAACCTCCCTTAAAGTTTGTGGAAATCACAGTTTGAGATAAGAGTTGCAAAAATTTGTGAAAACGTCTGAGTTGACTAAGCAATTGGATACAATGATAAATTTACTAAAAAAATTTCAAATATATAGGTTCCATTTATAGTCTAATTATATTTATTCCTTTAATTAAAGTTTAAAAAAATAATAAAACTCAATTCTTATTATGTCCTAAAATTTTGAATATAATGTGTGGTGTTAGCTTAATTAATCCTATTCAAACTTATAATTATATTTGTATATTTTTTAGATAAAATTTAAATAATTTTATATATTATTATTATTGTTATAAGTGAAAAACAATAGCATTGGAGTTTATATAAATTAACTATGAGAATTTTTTTTATTTATTCTCTTTGTGTTTAATTGTAAAAGTAAATTCAATAACTCATATTACAATTTTATATATATAAAAAAATAAATTCAATACAATAGAATTTAAAATAATTTAATATTAATATTTTTTATTTAAATAAATTAATTCTATTTTTTAAAAATATAATAAAATAAATAAATCCTGTGTTAAGATTATTTTATAATCTATAATACTTAATTTTAAAAAATGTTATTACTTTTATTAAAATAACTAATAAATTAAATAGTTTCATGGAAGAGTTCAATGTGTTATGAAATAAATAGTTTTATAACTTTAATAAGTTTTCAACATAACAAAATATTTTTTTTCTTTTAAATACTAAAATACTAAAAACTTAAAATACATTTTAGTGTCAATATTTTGTTTTATTTAAAAATTTTTTAAAGTAAAGTAGCTTTGACATTACATATATTTGGATGGAAATATAAAGAATATTATTATAGTAGGACTGATTTACGTGAATTTATATAATTTTTCTCTCAAATTAAAAGTTGATTTATGTAAAACAACATGTTTTAAAAATGTTAGAATGCCTTTTGATTTGATATTAGGTAATAAAAAAGACTTTTTTTAAATAAAAATTGTCTTAATTTTATTTTTAATTCATATAGTTGTTTTTTTAATAATTATTTTTATTATTTACATTGTTAAATCATTGTTTGCTTAATAAATTGGATCAAAATTGAGAGCTAAATTTATTTTTAATTCATAAAGTTGTTTTCTAATAACTACTTTTATAATTTAACATTAATTGTCAGAGTATTGCTTGCTTAACAGCTTGGATCAAAATCGAGAGCCGTATAAGAAATTCAAACATTTATTTATTGATTGATTTTTAATTTATTGAGAAAAAAAGGGGTCACTTTCATTTATTGCTCCATAGACTTTCCCCTTGAGTGTTGAAGATGAGCGTGAAACTACCATCAACAACCCACAGATAAATCACCATAAACCGAACTAAACAAAAGCTTCTCAGACATACAACGCCACAAATCCACAAACCCATTAACAATTTCAAATATTTTCGCTGAAGAAAGTGAAAAGGAAGAACCTTTGTAAGGAAGCAGAGAGTTTTTAGCAATGGCAACTGGAGTAGAAAGAGAGGACACAACGAAGAAGGTGCGTCCAAAGCTCATACTCCCACCTCGTCCTTCCGTGGAGAGTTTATACGGGTCGGGTTTCAGCCCGGGACCCATGACTTTGGTGTCCAGCTACTTTGCTGAAGAGTTAAATAATCAGTCTTTCTCTCAACTGCTTGCTGGAGCAATGGCTTCACCGTTGGCTAGACAAACACAGAGCTTTTGGGTTGATGATACGAAGGAAAATGGTAACAGAGATGGGCATGAGAAGAGTTCTGGGTTTAAAGAAAGTCGGCCAAGGAATTTGGTGGTTGCTAGGTCTCCATTGTTTACTGTTCCTTCTGGGTTAAGCCCTTCTGGATTACTTAATTCACCCGGGTTCTTCTCTCCTCAGGTAACGATTAAAAGAAATTTTCAGTTAGTTTTAATGGGTTTAATCTGTTTCTGCTATTTGATGTGCTTTTGCTTTATGTTTTTTGAGCTTGAAATGGAGTTCTATCAATTGGGGTTTGTGTTGGGCCTTATTGAGGATGCATAAATTAGTAGTTATATGAAATATTGTTTTATCTTCTCTGCTCTGCATAGTTATTTCCTGAATTTGACATGATTATGTTTTGGTTGTCTAAAGGAAAATTAAGGATTTCATCTGTAAATTTGTACTATCTTGAAGGTTTGAGACTTTTGTGGAGTAGTTTGTAGATTTTGTTTGCAAGATTAGATGCGCAATCAGAAATATGCCTATGATGGCTCGTGTGTCTGCAGTGGTGCTAATAGACCGTTATTTGCTTCCGTGTCAATACTGATACACTGCAGCTGGTTGTGTTTGTATCAGATATTCATGTATTTGTATCTTTAAATTCATATAGAGTCCCTTCGGAATGTCCCACCAGCAAGCGTTGGCCACAGTTACAGCTCAAGCTTTGTTTGCGCAATCTAATATGCACTTGCAAGCCGAATATCAGCCTTCATCATTATCAGCTCCAATGGATTCATTGATACGTGATCCATCCGGTACTTTTAATGAATCTTCACAACAGCAGATGCAACCTTCTCTGTCAGACCATCAAAGTTCTGTGATGGAACCGTCTCAGGTTTCATATTCTGATGGGAAACAACAGCATTCTTCTCTTGTTGTGGATAAACCTGCCGATGATGGCTACAACTGGCGCAAATATGGGCAGAAGCCAATTAAGGGTAGTGAATATCCACGAAGCTACTATAAGTGTACACATCTTAATTGCCTAGTTAAAAAGAAAGTTGAGCGTTCTTCAGATGGTCAAATAACTCAGATTATCTACAAAAATGAGCACAACCATGAAAAACCTCAACCTGGTAGACGTGCTAAAGATGGAAGTGACGCAAATGAAAATAGTAATTCTCACGCAAAGCCTAAACTTATTTTGCAAGGTCAAACTGTACCAGTTCATTCAGTTCCAGAAAGTAATAGGGAATCCTCTCAAACAGCTCCCGTACTGGTTCCTGAGTCAAGTGACAGTGGGGAGATAGGTGATGCATATAATCAAAAAGTGGAGGATAAAGACGAGCCAAATCCAAAGAGAAGGCAAGTTGAAAACTTGTATATCACCTAATATCACCAATGTTTTCCTTTATTTTTCCAAAATCTGAGTTATGTGCCTTGGATACCAGGAATGTTGTTGGCAAATCTGAGGCAACTGTGTCACATAAGACAGTCACAGAACCAAAGATCATCGTGCAAACAAGGAGTGAAGTTGATCTTTTAGATGATGGCTACAAGTGGCGCAAGTATGGGCAGAAAGTGGTCAAAGGGAATCCCCATCCAAGGTTGAAATTTGTTACTTATCTATTTGTCGATGATTTGTTTTAATGAGTCACTTCATCCTTGGGGATTGCAGGGAATTTTCCGCTGAATGTATTCCAAACATGTTGCTTGGTAAAACATGGCACAGCTTGAACCAGAGAGGCACTCCAATTAAAATTTTGAAAATAAAGATTGTAGGAATTTTTTTAGTTTTTTTGTGACATTTCCCATTCTACAGTCATGGCTTCTAGAACCATTAAAGTATCGACATTAGTTACACCTAAAACAATTGAGTGACATAGACTCCAGATTGCTAACTGAGCAAGTTCAGTGATAGAGAATCAAATGATTGTCTGAAACAGTTTATTATCTTCCATCTTTTGACACTCTTTTGTAAGAGCCAAATGTCAGTTTATGAATTGATAAAAGTTTCTTTATACTTTTCGCTGAATCACCATGCTGGAATTTTGTCATGAAACTGTTACTTTCAATTGATTGCATCTCTTGGTTCATGTGTGGGTAACTCAAGTAGTTTGTTTGCGGGATTTGAAGTCTGTGTAAAGATCGGGATAAAGGAAAGAAAAATGTTTGAGCTAAGCTTATTATTCATTTTCTCAATCTGCAGAAGAGAAAAATTAATAGAAAAAACTTTTGTACACTGTTTTGTTTGTCCATGGAACTTTCTTTATCTGTTTGACCTTTATCCAGAAAAAGGGGAATTCTAGAATTGATTGAAAAAATTCCATGATTGTGTATGCAAAATTCATATATTCTAGAATAACATATTTTTAGCTTATATCTCACTCTTGTCACAGCTGCAAGTGATACAATCAAAACAAAATTAATATGCTGCATTCAATCTAGATACTATTTTCTTCTTGTCCACCTGCCTTTCAAGGTTCTAAATGTTGTCAATTGTTTATTTTATATGGTAGTTTAAACCTTTTATTTTTTATTTGTTCTCAATTTCATTACTTGTTTCCTATGATAAGGCTACTTCTTACCTCTTAGTATCTCTTCGTAGCCATGTGTAGTGTTGATACAAGTGATGAATTTAAAGAACTTGCTTTTGTCTGTCAGCACTCTTTTTAATTGTAAAGTTGCTCAAGCCTATTGCCTGTCTATACTGAGTAGATTTTCCCCGAAAATTTTCTAGTTTTCCTTCCAATTCTCATTAAATTTTCATCCCATTTCTTTTCTATTTTGGTTCTCTTCCTATGCTATTCCTTTTTGTTTCATTGATGGTGTTTTTCATATTTTACTTGTGTTCATGTTTTCATTTCTACTTTTTGTTTCCAAACTACTGGTTTCTTCTATTTAATGTGATTTAGAATACTTTTCTGATGCACTAAAATCTATCAACAGGAGCTACTACAAATGCACTCATCCTGGATGCAACGTTCGCAAGCATGTTGAGAGGGCCCCAACTGACCCCAAAGCTGTAATAACTACGTACGAGGGAAAACATAATCATGATATCCCTGCATCAAGGAATATCAGCCATAGTGCAGCCAACAATAATGCATCACAGCTAAAACCAAACAATGTACTATCCGGGAAGCATCCCTTAAATAAAGACATGGATTTTGGCAATAAGAACCAAAGACCAGTGCTGCTGCAGCTAAAAGAAGAGCAAATCATAGTCTAAAATCCTTTGCTAAAATTTGCTGAAGTAATTGCAAGATCTTTTTGGAAGCTGATACCTGCAAACCAACATGGTACGTCCGATAAACTATTTGGAAGAAATAATTAGGCAGAACACAATCCTGCTTTGATAATGGATTATAATATCCGTTTCTGGTTACCAAGGTATCCTTTCAAGACAACTTGCTGTTGTACATTTGAATCGCTGAGTAATTTTGTGCAGATTCTCTTCATAAAAAGATTGCTTGTACTTTTGACCAACCAGGTTTTCTTTAGCACTTGTTCATTCCTATTAGCTTTCATGATTCCCAGTTTGAGATAAAAGAAACTTGACAACCCTGTGTATGCTGTTTTTATTCCTGATAAATCGTAGCCTTATTTGTACGTTGATTGGCAAACTGTTGTAAGAAGTACTATGGAATGAATCCACTTTATTGTCTTTATATATTACAAGACATGTCTTTAGAAAATGTCGTCTTTGAGAAGCAAGCAAACGTTAATTAACAGTGATTTTATCTGGAAAAAATGAGGCATTATCTAATCATTTATTATTAAAATTATTCATCTAAACCATTCATTTTCTTTCTAATTGTGTCTCTAGCAGCTTGGTACGTATGACTAAAATTTAACAGTTAAGTTCGTGTCCAATTATCTGTCCTTTCTTTTTAGTTAATATTTCGATCTTATTTATCATAAAAAAAAAATATAAAATCGAGATAAATTATTTTATTAAAATAAAAAATTCCAGGAAGTGGGTTCAAATGACCCACAAGAGGATAGAAAAAATAATAAAAAAAAAAAGATGCCTATAAAGAAAACAAAAGTACCATTTGGATAAACTAATATAAAGTCATAAAAGACCACCTAATTAATTAGTTGACAATGATAATTAGCAATAATTAAGAATAATAACAATCTAATCATATATCACCTAACCAAAATAGTAGTAGAATGTAGTTGATTCAAAAGATAATTTACATAACAATTTTAGAAATGCAACTCTATTCATATAAATTAATGCAAAAATACTATATTATTATCACATATTTTATAATATTTATAATTTTTCATAAATTTTATATGCTTGTGAAAATGTAATACACATAACAATTAGTTTATAGTTTATATTTTACCTAATACCTACTGTAAAAAATTATTTCAAAATTCTTACAAAACGGCGTCGTGTTAGATTTGTTGGTTACATAAAATCTTTCCCTCTCAGAAATTTGGAACCAAAATTAACTGGCAGTGGTAGATGAAGAAATAATCAAGGAAGTTTCTCAGAATTGCTGACAGTTACATCTCGCCTTTTGCAAAACCAAGAAATCCTGAAGACAACAAGATCAACACCACAACCACCACCAAACAAAAGATGTTCGAATTAGGACCCACAATTCTTTTTCTATTTCCCTCCCTTTTCTGTCTGTTCTGTACAAACAACATCCTCCGCAGATTTCGCAACTTACTACACAAACACAGAGGAAGCTGGAAAAAATGAAAAACCAAAACTTCTTCTGTTTTTTCTGGTTCCTGTAACTCTGTTTCTTTCTAGGTGTTTTTCTTGAACAAATGGCGACCCAGTTGTCCTGATGTAAGGGGGATGAATTCTATTGGATCAATCTCCCGATCTGGGTCGTTCTCAGTTTCGGGATTTGGCGATTTATGGTTTGCGTTAGCTCCAAAAAGAAGGCGGCGAAGGTGTGGGCAGCGTCATCGAATACCTCCCTTTGTTTGGGTGTCGCTACTGCCGCAACAGGGCTTTCACCGATAATGCACAACCGTTGAATTACGTTTTTCCGCTGAGAACGCCGTCTGGAGCTCTTGATGTGGGTTCCAAAGATGTGGAGAAAGCGGAGGATCGGCGTAAGGGAAGCCACGGGTTAAAGAAACCGAAGAAAACGAGTAAGAATAAAAAGGGTAATGGTTTAGCATTAAATTGGGGTTGTCTCCTAGACATGCTGATGCAGAACAGATTGCTGCCGGTTGGCCCTCTTAGCTCACCGCAGCCGCTGGTGAAGCTGTCTACGGTTGCCTCTACGTGCAGAATCTCTCGAGAAATTGGATAAGGTATGGAAGAATTTAGAAATTTGATTGAGAAAAAGTTAAATTTTGAGCGCTTTCTGATTGTGTTTTCGCTATTCTTTCAATTTCAATTCCACATATCCTTCTTGTGACTTGTTAGATTGGAGAAGGTACATACAGCAGTGTATTTCGAGCACGGAACGTTGCAATGGGGAAGATGGTTGCCCTGAAGAAGGTGAGATTTGACAATTTCCAACTGGAGAGCATTAGGTTTATCGCACGAGAAATTATGATTCTTCGCAGGCTTGACCACCCTAATATTCTTAAATTGGAGGTGGCGAGTACATCCAAATTTTCGAGTACCATATATCTTGTATTTGAATACATGGAAACGATCTTGCTGGACTATCATCTTCCCCCGACATCAAGTTCACTAAACCTCAGGTATGTTAGTGTTTGATGATAAGATTTGGGAGAATGTGGAATAAAATGTATCATTTGAAGCTTTGTCCTAGAATAGCATTCAATTTCTGTAAATGTGTACTAGTTTAAATTTGAATTTCGTGTGTAGGTAAAGTTCTATATGAGGCAGCTACTACTGCAGTTGAGCATTGCCACATGCGAGGTACAATGGATTGCGACATTAGAGTATCTGACGTTTTGGTGAACAATGACGGTATGTTGAGACTCGGAGATTTTGGATTGGCGAATATTCTGACCTCAAAGAGCAAGCAAAACCTAACTAGTTGTGTAGTAACTTTGTGGTATCGTCCCCCTGAACTTTTGATGGGGTCAAATAACTATAATGTAACAGCAGATCTGTGGAGTGTTGGCTGCTTATATGCAGAACTTCTCGTCGGAAAGCCTATTCTTAAAGGAAGGATCTAGATGATCACGCTATTATAGCTCTCTATTTTCCATCAAGAACATTATAGCAAAAATAGAGTGACTATTTTGGGAAAAACAAATATCCATGCACATTGCATATTCTCAAGCGTTCATGGGATTACTTAAAAAGTATTAGGTATTTGGCATTCGTTTTTAATATTCTTTATTTAATTTGCAGGTTGAACAATTATACAAAATCTTTAAGCCTTGTGGTTCTCCACCAGAAGAGTACTGGAAAAAAGGTAAGTTTCTTCACGGGGATATTTTTAGACTGCAGCATCCTTACGAAGGTTATCTTCAAGAAAGGTGTAAAGATTTTCCGACAACAGTAGTGGACTTAGAAACTTTTCTTTCCAAAGAACCCTGCAAACGTGGGACTGCCTCCTCTGCCCTTATGCCTGAGGTAACACATAAAGAAATTTTGAACTGTTCTAAAACTTTTGCTGCATAAAGTCAATCCGCTAAAGTTATTGCTATTTTAGAGCAATTTGGATGTCCTATTCCCCATAAATTCTGTATTCTTTTGCTATCTATCAGATCATAATATTGCAAAATACTCTTTTATATCACATAATAAAGCATGTTTGTTCCCAGTTAAGAAGTTTTATATTTCTAATTCTCTGTCTAACCTTTCAGTATATCACAACGCAACCTTATGCATGCGATCCATCAAGCTTGCCAAAGTATCCACCTAAAAAGGAAATTGATGCTAAACAACAAGATGAAGCACAAAGGTGACACTTTTAATTCCTATTTGTTGCGAAAATAGAAAATTAAAATTTTTTAACCCTGCTACAGCCAACTTAGGACTACTGTTTTCTGAATTAACTGGTTTCAACACTTCTCTTCAAATAAGTGCACCTTTCCTTTGATCTTGGACCTAAAATGATAATACTTTATTTGTTTTCTTTTACTGTCACTAGACTAATTAGTTTTGAGATCAATGAATCGTAAGTTGCGGTGAGTAATTAAGAGTTGTTATCTAGGGCTTGATGGGTGAATAGCATTAGCATGAGTTTGACATTTATTCAATGTTTTCAAACATATTTCACTGAATTGTCATTGTACCTTCAGGAGAACCCGTGCTAAAATGCGAGAGCCTTTATCATTCAGAAGATCAAGAAGAGTTCGTCCAACTTTGCAAGTATCATCAATCACTTTCAGTAAATTGACGACAAAAGAGGTCTCCCTCTCTTTCTGTCTGTGTGTATATTTATCTGGTGATAGACAAAGCATTAAGCCTAATTTTTGTTTATTCTTAATGTAGGAACTGGAAGACGACACTCATTTTGGGACTAGAAATAATAATAATAACGATAATAGTAATAATCATAACACACATATTGATAAGAGAAGAAGAAGTGGCATACGTGGAGATCCACGGAATCCAACATTTGATACAACATCAGAGACATCCCAAGCTACATCTGCATCTTACGGGGGATCAGTCTTCCCTGCCCCAACGCAAGTCTCAGCATCCAGCGGTTTTGCTTGGGCCAAAATGCCAAGAGAGGATGCTTCGATCACATTGCCCTCAATAAGTCGTCTGATTTCGTGTGATGCATCAAACGTTGGCTTCACAAACAGTACGTCTAACTTAACAAAAGACGAGATTGGGATTGATATCCGACCCAAGGAGCAAGACTTTTTTTAAGCTTCCATGCGTCCAATGCGGATGCAGCTAAACAAATTTGATAGGGTAGCTTCTTTCAATGTATCTGACATGTGTTAATCAATGGGAACTTCCTATGAAGAAGAAGGTTTTGGTCGCAAAAATGATCAGGTAAGTGAGTGTTCTAATAGCATTCTCAGGATTCAACTAAAATGCTGCTCGACCTTGTTTAGATTCTGATATTCAGGTTCTCCGAATTAACTAACTAATAATGATCATTGTTTTGCATATTGGGGTTTGTAAGGGCAGCAAGGATGATCCAAAGGTTCAATATTCAGGACCATAGTCATCTGAATCTCAGAAAATTGATGAACTTCTACAAAGAAACGAAAGTAACATTTGAAAGCAAACAGAAGATCAAGATTCTAAGAGGTACTGAAATCCCCATTTGACACACAACGTAAATTTACCATCTTGTTATAAATAAAGCTAAATATACAAGTTCATGATGATTTCATTTTGCTTCTGCAGAAAGGCGATGACGGGTTTTGAGACTGGAGAACTCTCTAATCCTAAAAAAGCTTTCACCACCCCCTTTCAAGCTCAAACTCCTGCTGCTCAGCTATCTGTACCCGGCTTTTCATTGCTTGAATTTGTTTTAGCCTCAAATAATTGTCAGTAACCACGGTTCCCTGATCAAAATTACAAGAATACTTGCAGATATAATATAGAATGAACTCAAAGTTCTAATTCTAAGTTTTGACAGAGTCAGAATAACTCGAAGCCCATAATTTTTTCTTTGATGAATAGAATAGGATTAGGCTAAATTTAAGCAGCAACAAAGATGACCCTTTGATTTGAAGTACTTCAATTATTTATTTATTTATTTATTTATTTGCAACTATCAATGTAATGCACTAATAATGCTCATCCCTTCTACCATTTTTCATCAATTGATTTGTACTCAAAAAATGGCATGAGAATACTTATCCTCATTATGTTCAGATTTTTAACTAAATTTTCAATTAATCAAGTATATGTATTAAGTGTGGATTTTTTTAACTAAATTTTTTATTTAAACAATTATATTTATAAGCAAGACAATAAATTTATATCTTGCATTACAAAAATAATTGTTTTACGTGCAAATTAGTCTTAATAAGAGTAGTTGTTTATTATTTTACTGCAAATCATCATTGTCTTGTATAATTAAATTAATAATGAAAAGTATAATTAAGAATTTAAAAATACATAAATTTTTACTAAAAGATCTTAGTTAATAAACTTTTTTATTACTTTTAAAAGATAATTACTCTAATCAAAATTTTCATTATTTGTAAAACGAAATTAAATAAAATTCTTTAAGAAATTATTATCTTTTTAAAATTACTATCACTTATCTTCTTCAAAATTTAGTAATATTTTACTTTTAAAAAATACAAAAATAATTAATTATTTCTCTCTTTTATGAAAATATTATTTAAATAATATTTTATTTTGTATATAATAATTAAATTAAATATAATTATTAATTTATCTCATATCATAAACATATAATATTTACTTGCTATTAAAAATAGATATATAATAAAATAAAATTAAAAAATTATAA
This sequence comes from Trichilia hirta, assembly GCA_035221805.1. Classification (NCBI taxonomy): domain Eukaryota; kingdom Viridiplantae; phylum Streptophyta; class Magnoliopsida; order Sapindales; family Meliaceae; genus Trichilia; species Trichilia hirta. The sequence continues at coordinate 30,276 of JAWDEX010132310.1, forward strand.
TTAATATTTTTTTTATAATGCTATGAAGGAAATGGACAAGTAATTTATGGGTACCGATTTGAAAATTACCCTAGAAGAATCTCAACTAAGGAGTTTCCTGATTTCTCATCGACAACGAGGATTACACGGCTGTGACGAGAAATCGATTTCATATCCCACAAGTTCTTTCCTTTTCGTTACGAAATGATCCGACTCAAACAGAAAAAGCAAACACGAAAAATAAAAATAATCGGAAGAAAATAAAAATGTCGGGCAATTCCCCTCGCTTTATCTGCAAGAACTCGAGCAGCAAAGCGGCCATGGAATCCCAATTGCAGATTTTCGCCTATCGCACTAACGTACGCCACGATTTTAATAATGAACCCTCTCTCCGTGGAATACCACGCCACCTCGAGCTGAAGAGGTAAGCGCTCGGCCTTAGGCGATGTTAGGGTTCAGACGATTAGTTGCTCTCTCCATTTATAGCGTAGAAGAAAACCCTAATTTTGTTTTTAAATTTGCTTCTTTTCCTTTTTTGCCACTGATCTATTTCCGGGTTGGAAGACGAGTGTGGAGGGTAATAATGGGAATGAATTCAGATGGCGCACGAATAGCATGATAATTTTATAAGCTTGTCCTTATTTTTCTGTTTTCTCAACTAATTTGATAATATCTCGGTCATTAGAATAATGTCACCTTATGAAAGTTGTCAATATTTCACTTAAATTAAAAGAATATAAAAATTAAATAATTAAAAAAATTCAGAAACACTCATTATTCAAAATTTAAGAAAATATTTCTTGTAATTTTAACTCACTCATTGTTATTGTCTATCAATTAAATATATATATTAATAATAAAATAAAATTAAAAAAAATAAAATTATCAATTATTTATTTATAAAAATTAATTACATGTATGTTATAAATGATAAATAAATTATCATATACAATTTTGTTAATATATATAAGAATATAAAGATAATTATAAATTATATTTTTAACAAAAGAAAATAAGTGTCTACTTTTATTTTTTTACTATTTAAGTAAAATATTAATAAACTTCAGAAAAAAATAAGTGATAACAACTCTATTAAAATTTTTTTAGTATTTAAATTGAATATTAATCCTATTTTTATTTATTAAAAGTAAAAATATACTTTTAATTATTATTAAAAATATTAATTGAGCCCAATTGTTCAAGGATGGCAATTGACAATTTTATGCTTGGAACTTATGTACCCAAAACACATTTGTTTGAAAAGGAATAAGTTACCACCCCATATATATTGTGTATCACACCCGATCACCGGAGGGATATGAGAAATGAAATCACATGAAGACATTTCTTAAAAAATAAATTAAGAACACTTCTGATAATTCACCAAAGCAATCGTCCAGCTACCCATCCTGAGCACCATGTAGATCTCTCCATGATTCCATTATTTAATACTTTCTAATAATTGATATATATTCACAATACATTGATGATAATTGTTTACAAGTTATAGAGCATTCTGCCATTGCTTCAACCGAGTTGAATGAGAACGACCACTTTTATTCAAGTTATTGGGAACAAAGGGATTTGCATTTGCCCTTTCCTTTACAAGATGCTGCCTGAAACTGCAGGGATTTGAACATCTTGATTCTCCGTGTTACATTGTTAGCGTATAATTTTGAGTTTCATATCCTGCAACTTATACCATGGATCATCTCATTCATCACCAATGGTCATCAGAGTGGGAATTTGGCCATGATCAACAAAATCAATCTTGTTCAATCTCAAACAGCACAGTACTTGCTCCGGCAGTTCTTCCGGCTTCTGCGCCTGTTTGAAAAGCACAGAAAGATGGTTTGTTAAAACATGAGCTTATGAGAAAACGTATGGTCTAAAACCACAGCAGCTGCATGGGCGGATGCAGTCATGAAGAGGTGATATGTAGTTACCTGAATGGTTAAACCCAGATCAAGTACTCCGTTCTTCAAACGTTCTCGGAATGATTCGAGGCCTTTCCGTGATATGTAGCTGAACCGATGAATGTCTAGATCTATCTCAAAGTAATTCGAGCCCTGTGTAATAGAAGCGACAAGGTACTTCAGTAGTCGTACTCGTTTGTACTGAGAATGTGGTAGAAAATGAAATTTGTAGCTCGCAATGGAAGAATTGAACAAAGGGAAATCTATACTTTACCTTGTAAAAATCATGCTGAGGACGCGAAAGGACTGGTTTTTCGTTATAAGCATTTACAAGCTTCTTTTCGGTAGTGCTCAAGTTTAGATCCTCAGGATTAACCAGTCCGGCCATTATCTTTAGCCTTTCTCTGAAAGGAACAATGATATCTTTTGTAAACCCTTTAATCTTTTCCATTTCATCCTCTACCAATTTCTGCAGTGAAGACAAAAATACCCCAAAAAAAAATCTTCAATGGAAGGAAATTTTGTATTCAACACATAAATGGTAGATGCAACATTCAAATTTGGAAAATGTCTTAAGAATTTATGCCACAAATTCCAATCGATGGTTTTCAATCAATCTGCTATACTCCCATTAATATACTCAAATTTTAAAACAGGTATTAGGGATGACAAGCATATTGTGTCCATGGAAAGGAATACTGATCCCTTGCAAGTTTTCTAGTTGTACACCATTTACAACCCCTTTACAGTACTGGCAACTACAAATTACACTAACTACAGAAGTGAACTGGCCACATCAAAGGATGAAAGTACAATATAAATGAAGTTACCTTGATGCTTTCCTGATACTGGGGCGAGATATCTTTCTCAAAATTCTCAGCAAGTTTGAAATAGAGGACGAGACTCATGCCTTCACCGTCACTATCTCCAAGGAACATTGCGGTAGCATAAGTAGGCAACTGCCAAGGGACAGAAGAAATGATAAGATATATTATGTTTGTATCAACTGACAAAACTGCAGTTCAGCAATGTGGTGAGAAAATACCATCACTCAAACAAAAAATAATATCAGAAAGAGAAAAAATTATAATGGTAATGATCATGCCAAACAAGAACCTGAATGTTTACAATCAAAAGCGCAGGAACTTTCCCATCTGCTTTTAGATTAGGAAGCTCGAGATGTTGGGCAATGTGATTTATCTTTCTTGGGCAGTTAAATAAGTCAACACCTATGGGGGTATATGGACTGTAATTAGGAGCAGGAGACTTGCGTTTATCTCTGCATAGTAGATCATTATATAGGTACATCATTCCCGAAGTTCAGAAAAACAAAACAAAACAACTACTCATTGCAGATGCTCCAAATTGATTTAGAAGTCATTAGATTCAGTCAATGGCATACTTGAAATATGTCTCACTACGAAGTTTAAAAGTTGAGGGCAGAATTTCAGACCAAAATCCTTGGTTTAGCTTCTCCCTTGTGCCGCATGGAATTATGATTCCTGGTTTGGGACGATACAAGAATCGTTTAGATGCACCTGCATTTACGTCAATAAATCAGATATTTTATGAAATTTAGTTTTTGGATAACTGTTAGTGAAGCGTTAAAAGATATAAATTTGATGTTGGAATATGGTACTTCACAAAAGAAATTTTCAAACAAATAACACATTAGTCACTTTAAGTATCTAACCGCGAGAAGCAATGTGCCTTGAATAGGGAAAATGCAAATAGTAAAAGAAATAAAAGGGTAAAACAAGAACACTTACATTCTTCTGTTGTTTCTTCTACATCACAAGATCTCCGCTTAAAAGAAAGCCTGAAAACTACTGACTTCTTTCTTTGAGATTGCGGTCCCAGAGTTGTGGAACTCAGAATCTTGTCATTGAAACTTACAGAAGGAACCAACTGAGATAAGCCAGATTTTAAGGTGTTCTCTTCGCAGTCACGTTTATGCTCTTTACAACCTTTAAAGCTTCCATAAGAATGATCTAATAGTTTCTTCCTCTTGTTGCAAATTTCATCAGCCTTACCCAAGTGCGAAAGGTCATAACCTTGGGTGCTAAAACGTGCAAACCGGTTGCACTCCTTGCAGTCATCTCTGCTCAAAAATTTCTCTGGTTTACCTCCATCTATTTTTAAATAACTTTCCTGGTATTCTTCATATTTACCCCTGCCATCCACAAAGCATGAAGAACTCTCATACTGAAGCATTTGGCTACTTGGAAGGTTCATAATTACATTTCCCGGAATTGGAAAACCATCTGCAGAAAAGAAAAATAGAAAAACAAAACGAGTCAATTCATGAATTTGTAGAACATTGTAGATTATAAATAGCTGATTTTAGTGGTGTCATTACCTCCATGCACGCTAATGAAGTCATCATCAGAGTCGGATTCCAGAATGCTAACTGAATCAAACCAAGCATCCTCTTGGCATGTTACTGTATATAAAACCTTTATAGTCAATTTCAGATTTTACAATACATTTTCTTGGCAAGAAACAATAAGACAACACCCCAAACTGAAAATTAAACAAAAGAAATCATTGAGCAGTATCGGAAAATTGGACAAAAGGAAAGAACATACCATTTGCATCTAGTTGATGACTAAGGTGCCACTGCATCTGGGTAAGGTGGAAGGCTGAGTTGGAAACCTCAGATCTTCTGCAAGTAGTAGTAGAACCTTTCTCAAAATCCATATGTACATACTTACTAACTGCAGCAAAATCTCTTGCACGCGATCCTTTGTTAATTTTCTTTATCTTTGTCACTTCAGGCACAGAACTGATAATCTTCCGAAGGTTTTTGGAATACCGGTGTCTGCGCTTTCGCCGTATTTTTGCTCTTCGTGTCGGCACTGATACACAACCGCCCATTTTGACTACTTAACTACAGAATCCTGTTAGCAAAATGTATTTTCTACATTTAGAGATGCTAAAAATAATATCATAATTAAGAAATAAACAAAAACGCAGCTCTCAGAAGAGTGTTGATAATTATGAGCCGCCGAACTTAGTCAACAGAATATTCCGAAGAACAATTTCCTATGAACGAATGGAATGTTCAACATAATTCATGTTATTAAATACTTATATTAGAATGATCATGTTCATCGAGAGTAAATCGTTTAAAATAAAATTCAATAGAGACAACTCCAGAAATTTAAAAAATAAATAAATTCAGATGCAGACCAATTGAAACTTGAACTCTACAAACTCAGAAAGCATTCAATTTTTTTTTTCAGTTTTATCAGAATATTTGTTTCTTATAAATCGAAGGGAGAAAAAATAGGAAGTTGATCTGTTAATTTCAGAGAAACTTCTGTTGTCAAATTTAAATATGAAGCACAAAATGGGAAAGCTAGAAGAAGAAATATGGCGAAAGGGTCTACTATGAATGAGTTAAAACAAAAGACAAAGCAAGGAGAAGTACTAAGAACAAACAAGTAACCAAATAATAAAAATTGGCAATAGCAAAATGCTACATCAGAAATTTAAAAAATAAAAATGACAAATTCGGAAACTAGAAAAAAAGTGCAGATTGGATGCATGCATATTTGAAGCCAAACCCAGAAACAAGAACACCATAAACACGTCAAAAGCATTAAAAATAAAAACAGATTCGATAAAACAAAGACAAAAATCAAACCAGAATATCAAAAAGTCTCTCTATGCAGGTCTCCTTCTCCGTCAATAGCAAGCAAGCAAGCAACGAAAACCCAACCCAACCCAACCCAACCCAGAGGAGGAACCAAACAGAGTTGGGTCGGGTCCGACGAGGGACTGCGGATCCGGGGTCAGGAAATGACCACCACCACTACCGCCAAGACAACCTTCTTTAAAGATTTTTAGTGAAGAGACTTTTATAAAGCTTTCGTGATTTGTTCTAAAACCCGTTTCTTATCCGTTAATCGTCGTTTGTTTGTTATGCAGACTAATAATACTGGAGGAAATTGTTGTAGTTTCGTTTTCTCAATAGCTCTGAAGTGCGGTTTGACGTTTCGGTTTTTCCTTTGCCTCGGCCTTCAGTTTAGGCTTCGTGTCCGAAATTTCGCTGTCAGATGTTCGTGGTGGTTCGTGAAAAGGGTGACACGTCATCCATCGGTCAATCTTAGTAACTGATTTCTTTTCAGTCGTTGGATCCACATTTCCTTTTTTTCAATTTTTTTTGCATAAATATAATCAAGAAAAAGAAATGGAAAAGACGAAAATATTTCGTGGTTTGTACGTTAATTTGTTAAAATTATTATATTTTTATATATGAATTTTAAATTAATAAATTGGGACGATAATATTTCAATTAAAATTTGTCAAAATAACAAATAAGAATATAGAACAAATATTTAATTTTGATCTTTGCCAAAATAACAAAAAATAATCCTGATTTTAGTTACTTTTGAAAAATAAATTAATCTTTATAAGGAATAATTTATCAAAAATTACTAAAATATATCTTTAAATATTATTTTGACTTTAATGACTAACATATTATTTATCTTAATAAATTATTGTAATAATTATAAAAACAACTTTTTTCTTAAAAAGAATAACAAAATTTTTTGTCCATATTATATTTTATTTGAATGAAATAAACAAAAATTTTATAATTTTTTTATTAAGTCAAAATAATTGGAAATGCTTTCCATAATCACAAAGCACTTTTTTAAGTCATGCCTTGCCTAAGCATTATTAAGAGATGGTTGACTAAAAATGTAAAAAAGTCAACAAATCTACGGTTGTGATGAGATCTTAAGATTCGGTTTTTATATTTTGATGGAATTTGGAGATCTCAGCCCTACACTTCAGTCTAATGTAGCTAGCTCCTTGGGTTTACGAAGTCAAAAATACATGTGCATAGTTTATGAAACAATTTAATTGACTAATAATATTTATCACACACTACATACAATCTTTATCGGACTTCAAAATCAACGATTTAGGTGAAATTATTTAGGGTTATTATTTGTTTAAAATATTAAAAAATTTGTACGTATTCGTTTAAAATAAAATACACCAATTAGACGATGTTAATTTAATTATTTGACTAATTAAAATTTTAAATTTATATCAATTAATTGGTGTATTAATATTAAAACTGGCGCATAAAAATTCTTTTTTATTTAAAATGAAAATCTTAAATAATAAAAACACTATATCATAAATTTTAATTCATATAAAATCACTAATTACTAAGAACAAATTGAGTAATAAGTAAAAATAAATTATATTTATTTTAAAAATATGTTTTATACATACATAAAGTGGGGTTCTTTAATTTTATAATGAGATATAAATTTTTAATTATTAAATTATATATAAACTTAATATTTAAAAAATAATCTTTAACTTTAAAGATTAATAAAAGAGTTTTTTTTTTCCCTTAAAAATGAGAGAATATGAAAGGTAGTCATTGAATTACTCTTTTTATTTTTGTTTTTTCATTATAGGGTTGACAAAAATATGAAGCACGTGATAACGCCTGCAACACACAAGGCATTTTCCGTGAACTTACATATAAACAAAGACAGCACATAAAGCCCACATACTTACCGTACTCGTGAATAATTAATAATAAGGATTACTAATTACAGCTTCATACAGTTGCATTTTTTTTCTTAATTTTTTTATTATAATTTCTAATATTTACTTTATTTTTTAAAATAAAAATTATATAAAAAATATTTTTAAAATAATAAACATATACATCATAGCTTTTTCCAAATTTAAAACATGGAACTTACTATTCAAAGATAATACAGAACAGCTGTTGCAACTTGTAAGGTAGCCCTACCTTATTTTTTGTTGCTTCAATTGAATTGAAGGAAACAAAATATAAAAAAATGAAAAAAAAAAAAAAAAAAAGACCGATTGTCAATAGCTATATATATATTATTTGCTTTATATATAAATTGCCCATATTTATATATATAAATAAATATATAAATAAAGGGGTAAAATTGTATTTCTCAATATATCAATATCAACAAATATATATCTATATCAAGTTGCCTACACCTCTCATTTTATAAATATTTATAGTATGTCCTTTCTTTAAAAAATGATGTTTAGTTGGACTTTAATTGAATTTAATATTTTAAGACAGTTTTGATAAATATATAATGGAATATGTAATGTGACATATTTTAAAAAAATATAGTATGAATCTCTTACATTCAAAAATACTATTAAATCCCCCACACATTTTAAATAATTTTTTTTTTTTTCTGAAAGATTCTTGTTTTTGTGTGTTTATATTTGTTTATATATAAGAATTATAATAATAATTGTTACATTAATTATTTTTATAAGGTAAAACTTAAAATATTTTGTTTGAAAAATTATATTTTTTTATTGATAGAATAACAGGACAAATAGAATTCACATTTATACTAAAACTTATATATATTTGTTCTATAAACTTATTATTAATCAATTGATATTAAATCATTTTCGAATAAGGTGAGGGGAACAAAAACATGTAAGACGTGTTGATATCTATGTCACATTTTTAATTTTCATGGTAAATGACTTAAATGAAGATAACATATAGATCATTTAAGCAAATATTAAATTAGAACACAGAGAAGAAATGACTTAAACATCAAACGAAAATTCATCACTTTGAGATTCTTTCTTAGTAAATATGTTATAATTATCTTGATTGTAAAAATTGCGTATGATTAAGCTTAAGAAAATTTTTCTCATAAGTGAGAACATTTTTCATACACTTATTTGACAAAGTTTAAATATGTTTTATATTAGTGAAAATCACAAAAATATCGTCTTTAATTAAATTGCTATATTTTATAAATTATTAGCTCTTGCTTGAAAGATAAATCTTTCAAAATACTTTAAATTTGTCTAAAATTTTAAAACCCCTAATGCCTTAAAATAAAATGCAACATTTTCAAAATTCAAAGATATTCGATCAAATAAATCTCCCCGATTCATTTGAATAAATTGCCTTCAAGACATTCAATAAAAGAATTGCTCTTTCAATTGCACGAATGAGGTAGTTCAATTGAATAAATTTTTATATTTAGTCGAACGAATTGATGACAAATTCAAGTTAAAAAATCTTGATTTTCTTGATAAAATGAATTTACAATTCATTCAAATAAAGTGAGACATTTAGTCAAACAAATGTTCTGATTTATTCGAAAGAATCTTAACTAGTTTAATCCAAAAAGTCTATAAAAATTCATTCGAATGAATTCACCCATTCATTCAAATGAATCATAGCTATTTTGAAAATAATTCGAAATTTTCATTATAATGACTAACTTTTTTGTGAAAAATCTATGAATAACTCAATTAACTCATTTTGCTCACTTTTTTAAGCAGAAATTGCACTGTTTTATCAATCAAATAGAAACAATTATTTCTTGAATTATTCTTTTGTTATCATTCAATTACAAACCCTAGAACTTCATCTTTATATATTATTGTAAGAATTTTGTTCAAGAATTGTATTTTTTGAGCGTAAAAATTCGATTTCACTGTATTGGAAGTGAAAGAGAGAAACTTTCATTTGGATATTTGTAAATACTTTTGAGAGTGGATTGTATAGGTTTAGAATTAAATCCAAAAAAATCTTCGATATGTAAAAGTTGTGGCCTAAATTTTAAAGCTTGGATTAGCCGAATCTTTAAAAGAGACTACAAGGAAGTGGATGTAGGCTTGGTTTAGGCAAACCACTATAAAATTTGTAAGAGTCCTAATCATTTCTCCTTACATTTTACTTTATATTGTGTTAAATTTTCTTAAGGTTTACAAAGAATATAATTAACCCCCCTTCACGGGGTGCCATACCACAATTTCAAGATTGTCTCTTAAATTTTAAACTATATATATCTAATGAATTTATGCAATGCAACCTAAAAAATATTTAAAAGAGAGAGAGAGATTTTGATTGATTACAAAATTTAGATTAATTATGCAAAAAGTTAATTTTTTTTAGGGTTGTTTTTCTAAGATATGATTCCTTCGTTTTGGTTACATTCATTATAATGTTTTGTCCAATATATTGTAAAGTCCACAACTTCATGCCAACAACAATCACTTTACTTTTTGACATTTAGAAAAGGTGGTGTAATTTTAGCAAAAAAAGTTTATCACCACTATAGTTATTTTAGAATTTATTATTATTATTATTATTATGTACACATACAAGGTTTAAATTCTATTCATATCATAATATTTCAATAGATAAGATTTTTAAATATGATAAATAAATTAAGATTCAAATTTTATTTACATCAAAAATAATATATTGAACATGACTTCGAAAAAATTAAAATAATGATTTTTTCTTTTGTTTCGGAAATATTAATTTTTACTTCAATAAAATATAAAAATATGGGCAATGATAAAATAATTATACTGACATATTAGTGTGTATAAAAATTCTTCATTCAAGTAATTATTAAAAAAAGCTTACCCTAAAATTATTATAGTTATTTTAGATTATTTTTCTTATTATATGATATTTGAAGATCAAGTTATGAGTATTTATATCTAATAAATAATGTATACAATATTATTTACCATATTATGCTATAAATATTTATGATTTATACAGATAACTTAGACTTGAATTTATCATCTTCCATCATGAACAACAAAAATTTTAACCAAGGTCACATGATCCAAATACATGAAATTGTTTTGCTTTATTTTAATAAATGAATTCTTGGATCTCATTCCATTAAGTTTTCCACAAACAATACACATTCAAATGTAGCACATAATTAGTTAGTTAGGAGAGGTTAATTTAGGCCTAATTTTTATATATGTTATTACATTGTAAATTAAAATTTATTAGAATTATTTGTAGATTCAGTTCAACTGAAATTCAATTCAAAAACTCATTTTTATTTATAGACGAATCAACTTTAATGTATTAAAAAATTTAAGATGTGTATCATTAGATCTTCTGATTCTCTTTCTTAATTTGAATTAAAAGAAATAGTTGCTAAATCTTAAAAAATCATCAACAATTATTAGACAACTATAAAAAAATAAAATAAAATAATTGAAAAAGAAGAAGAAGCTGGACCTTGGAGTGGACACAGGCCCAACCAAAACCAATACATAGAAATTCTAAACATTGGAAAGTTTTTTGTTTTTTGACATCTTGCATGATATATATATAGATATAGATATAGATTGCTCCCTCCTTTTACAAACAATTGCTTTTGCGACAATAGTAGTATAACTACTTAATAGTAAAGCTGCTTGTACAAGGAACTACTATATGAAAAGAAATATACAAGAAGTACAAACTAGAATCCAATCAACAGAAGATCAGCTTAATTGCCTTTCCATGTTTAGATAGAAGTGCTTCTGCGGAACTCTTGTTTCCTTTTGGTGTGTGCTCAAAAAAGTCATTTATGGAAGTACTTCTAGACTCAAACAACTACAGAATCATCAGATATTCTTTGATGACTTCCATTTTGCAAAAAACTTGATTCACAACTACTCTTATAAAAGAGGCAATAAGCAATTGTGTCGAGGGTGATAAGGAGGGAATACAAGCAAGTAATCAAAATCCCCTCAAAAGCAATACAAGGAGTAAACCCTTTAAGAAAATGGTTAGTTCTTAATACCCTGTAGCGAAACAAGGCTTCAATGGCAACTAGGCCTAAATTTGTAGGCAAAGTTAGGAGTAGAGCCGTTGAATTTTTGCCCTCTCTTAGCAAACAAGCTTTGTAAATTGCTGCATACCCATTGAGCGAATTGTCCATTCCTGCAATAATTAAGGCTAAGTTGCTTACAAAATAAGTTTTGGACAGAATGGAATAGGAAACAATTCTAGCAAGTGGTAGCAAAATAGTACTACCAACATACAAGGAACCAAAAGCTTTGGGAAAGTTACAAGCAACAGAAAAGAGAGTGACAATGATCCCGTTAATGGAGAAGCTTAGAACTAAATTGCAGAAGAAAGTAAAGATTAGAGGTCTACAATTTGATACAACCGAGGAAACGGTTGGTGGAACAGATGGTTTAGGGTGATTCAAAACTTGAATTATGGAAGCTTTAGCTATCAGAAACGAAGATACAGTAAAAGGAAGACTAAAAAGATTCATATTCAAACATGAAACGAATCCTGAAGAAGAAGAAGATCCTGGAAAATAGGAAATGAAACTGAGAAAATGATAAGGCTGGAAAATTGTTTCTGATATGAGAGCAGAAGCTGAGAACGGAAGCAGAATCAGAATTGGTGCTGTGGAGAAGTAATGGTAGTGCTTGAGGAAAGTGTAGATTGATCTTCTGATGATTTTTTCTGTGATTTCCATAGCTGAAGCTGAGATTTCATCCATTTTGGTTGATAGTTTTAATTAATTTTGTTACATAAGTTAATATTTGTAATAGTATTTAAAGAGAGACATTGATATTTTTTTCTTCAAAAGATTAAGTTGTCTAATTGGGTTAGATTCCTTTTTCTAATCTCTTTTTCAACTACCACAAACTAACTTAGATCTACTAAGCTAGAAGTCTATTTCTTAAATGAATTCATAATTAGTATAAGAATTTTCAAGGGCAAATTCGAAATATAATTTATTTTGTGCAAACAATTATTAATATCTGAATATTTTAAAGGTGTTTATTTTTTTAACTTAATAAACATATAATTGAATATAAGGTTTATATATTCATTTGTAAGTATATATTATGTCAAATCAATAATTTTTGAGTAATTATATTGAGAAAATTATAAATAAAAAATAAAATATTACTTCTAAATTTATATATTCAGACTTATTTAGACTTTCAATCTCTTGAGATTAAAGATAAATAAACACTATCTAAAATATTAAAAAAATGATTTTCCAAGTATTTATCTTACAAATCTTTATACGTATAATTGAGGGCGGTTCTCTTTAACTTCAATTAAAACATAAATTTTTAATAATTGATTTCTGTAATTCAATACTAAATATGAATGCTAAGCTGTTATTAATATTAAATATAAAATTTTAACTTTAATTTTTAATAATTAAAATTTAAAAATCTAATAAAAATTTATATTTGAATTTAAGTTAAAAATTTTAAGTAAAGAAAAATCACCTGGGACATAAATTATTCAATTTATTTTTTTAAATTATTAAATATTTTTATTTCTAAATATATAAATATATATTTTGTGGTGTGTGGATATAATTTCATTTGGTGATGAAAGAGTCCAATTTGGATATCTTTGTTGTGGGAGTAGTCCAACAATATCTGTTTTGGTGCCTAAATTTGGTGGATTTATATATTACGTAGAATGCAAGAAATAAAATAATTTGTAATGAATTAATTTTAATGATAAATAATATTTTTAAATAATCAATACAGCAAAAAAGCAACAATCATCATCACCCAAAAGAATGATTTTGATTTAGTTTGAGACAAACAGAGAAAAGAAGAAATTGCATCACTGTAAGAATCACATGCTGCAATTATTGAATAAATTAATTATATTATATTATATTATGTGATGTGATGTGATGCGATGAGATCAAATAATTGATCATTGAGTAATTCTTATATTTCTTAATTATAATATTTAATATTATGGTGCAATAATTTTTAATATGTAAGCACTGTTAGATAAAAAAAAAAACTTAAATGTTAAATATTAATATAAAATTATATAAATTTTGTGAAAAATTTATCTTTTAAAAAAAATTTATTTTATTTTTAAAGTATAATAAAAGAATTATAATTTCAACTGAATCTTAAAGTATTTTATAATATCTTATCTTATAATTTCTAATTAATCACTGTAGAATTTTATAACTTTACTCTTATTAGTATGGTTTAGTATTATGATATTTCTGCTTTATAAAGTATTATTTCTACTGAAAATGATTTATAATATTATATTATAACACAATCTTCTATATATAATATATTATAATAAAGTTGAAACCATGATATTAATTTAAATAAAATAATATATGAAAAATTGTGTTCTTAACATTATTTTAGTAAAAAATTTATATTTTTAATATTATTTTAATTATTATTTTTTAATGTATTACAAGTTTTGAAAGAAGTTCAACCCATCCCATAATCAGATGCCTAAAAATGGACGGTGTTAAAGACTTGAGGTTGCCACGTCAGCTATCTTCCACGTGTCTTTTTCGAGAATAAAAATTCCCTAATCACAAGCTTAATAGTCGACTGTCTTGAAGACAAGACATTAACACGTCAGCTCCCATCCGCTCGTCGTTTACGAGAAAGAATATCACAGTTTCGACAATTCATGATCCAGTCTAGCCTAGCCCTCCTGAAATCACTGCACTTGACCAGTTTTGACCACTCAAAAAATGACACGCCACCAAAACTATCCCTTTGAAAAAGGTGGATGCGTTTCTGCAATCCAGATATAAGTGAAATGAAGACAGGTTTACAAATACGGAGCAGCTGGCTGAGTAACGATAGATATTCTTTTGTTTCCACTAATTGTTTAATTAAAAACCTTAATAGAAACTTTAAAATGTTTTGAACGATGGTTGGACACGAGTGCACATGGATGCATGTACGTAATATTGTGCAACTTGAAGCACTGTTAAAAAATATACCTGCATTACCCGTTATTGGCTGGTCGACCGTAGAGAGGGAAACTTGGCAAGAACACTAATTTATTAGGTTTTCTTGATCTGATTTTGTCAGACATCTAAGTCTCAGAATGAGTGCAGTGATCCGACATTGTCCAGATTTTAAAGTGATTTATATGTTCTGCTGGATAGCCGCGAAGAAGGAATAGTATCTTCTCCAAAATATTTATGGAGTCCATCTTGCGTTTAATATAATCGGACAACCTATTCACAACATATATTGTTCAGCCCTTGTTTTTCTATAGTACTTCAGAACTTCTTAATATATTACAAGCTTGCATCCAGTCTTTTCTTTTCTTTTATTAGGTTTTGAATTGTTTTCTTTTTGAATATACAGTTGTATCTCTGAACTATTATAGATCAAGAGTCTTATATTTTCAAGATCAATGGCTAAACTATCACTGAATATACAAAATCCGTTGAGTATAGATTCTATTTTAATTCTATTATGAAGTTTATGCTATATCTCTCGTTGAAGCAATGCTGTTTACTTATAATTTGGGTAAGTTAATTATAGTAATTAATGTCATAAGTTAGTGGTCATAAATAATTTTTAAGATGGTCATTAATTTTTTTGTTAATAAGCTTAACTCCTTTTAATAGTCTTTTAATTTCAAAAGTTACTGCATTAAAATAGGTAATGGCTATTAATTCTTTAAAATTAATAAGTTATTTTTTAATAGGAGAATAACTATAAATAGAAGATTTTTTGCTTTGATTAGTTCCTTGAGCTCGTTCTTCTATTTCAATATTATCTTGAGAGAATTAAGAGAGGTTAAAAAAATTTGGCAAGTTTAAAAAAAGCATCAAAAAATAATGGCAAGAGGTAGGCTTCATAAATTTTCGTAATTTAAATTTTTCTATATTTGAAAGCATGATTATAGTTTGCATACTTATATTTGATATCAAAGCGTGTTATTATTTTTGTCTTACTAAGTTTTCGATGAATTATCAACAACAAAAAAAAAATATATGAACAAAAATGGCCAATTATAAAATTCTTCCATGCAATCAAATTTTTAAGTTTTAAGTGCAAATAAATATTACCATTGGATTTAGAATAAAATTTTGAGTAAAATAGGCATAAAACATGTTAAAATTAGTATCAAAAATGGCCAAAAATTGGCCAAAATTTTTTTGAATCACCAGTCTGTAACTGGGTCGTAACCGGATCAAGTCAAACCGGTTGGAGATTGAAGACAACTCTAAACGATATGTCGTTCGATTGACATGTCGTCTGTATTTGAACGCGAACAACATGTCGTCTATATGCTGTGTTCAAATTAAAAGATAAGTTTTGAAAGTACTGGGATTTACGGATCGAACGACATGTTGTCTGTATTTGAACGTGGACGACATGTCGTTCATATGTTGTGTTCAAATTAAAAGATAAGTTTTGAAAGTGCTGGGATTCGAACATGTCGTCCATATGCTGTGTTCAAATTAAAAGATAAGTTTTGAAAGTGCTGGGATTCAAAACAAATACCACAGCTCTACATGCTATGTCCTTACCACTGGGCCAATGTTGTTTTCTTTATTATTGCATTTTTCAAAAATTTTATTTAAAGTATTTGTTTAAATGAATTTAATATTATTATTTTGGCCATAATCTCATTTTAATTATTTATGATTTTAGCCCAAATTATTTATATTATTTACAAAAGAATTCAATTGTCACGAAATTTATAATTTTTATCAAAAGTTTGTCATAATTAAAATTTAGTCCATATTTTTCATATTTGGTATAATTTATGAATATTTATTATGCTTTATTATATATATGTTAAATATTGAATAAATGTCTTAATTATGCTCATTTTATATAAAATTAATATGTATATTTTTAAATATATTTTTTATTATTTACAAGTAAGTAAATTGATAGTGTTTGCAATTTTTGACATGCTCTATTATTTATTTTGTTATGTATATTATTTAATTTAGTATATTTGAATACTAGAGATTTAATTTAGTCTTTTATTATAAGGTATAGAGACTGAATTTATGTGTTTTATTGTAAAGTATAGAAAAATTAGTATACAATAAATTAAAAATGCAAAATTCAGAAAAATATTTATAAGAATATACTTGTTAAGAATACTAATATTAAGAATTATTAATAGATATAGTTGATGTAATTTGTTTTGTTATTAATTACACGCCAAGAAAAATTCTGTTAAAAGGACCATAAGTTATTTAAGGAGATTGAATTTTCAGTGGGATCACTTGTTACCCCTCTAGTCTTTCCTGAAAATGGACCTAGTATAATTTTTTACTTAAATAAATTACTCTCTATTACCTTATAATAGTTTTAAGAAAATAAAATTTTAAGTAAAATTTCTTAAAATTATATATGTCTAAGTGATCCATATAATTTTTGATAAATTAGAGAGTAACCAGAGTATCTCTAAATTAAAAAAATTATATATAAATGTTAGGATTACATATAATTTAAAAGATATAAATTATAATTAGTCATATTTGATGTAATAAATTTTATCCCACAAGAATTTTATTACATATAAATAATTAATTAGGATAAAATATTAAATTATATTTCCTTAACTTACCCACATGAATTAAGAAAATATAATTTAATAAGTTTTATCATATAGATATATAAATTTGCTAGAATACAATACTTCTACTATAGAGGTTGAGTTCGTTTCACGTTTTGAGACTACTTCTCATGAAGTATGGTTAAAGAGTTTCATATCTAAGCTTAGAATTATATATTCTATTTTTAGGCCATTAAAAATATATTGTGATAATTCAACTGCTATTTTTATGGCTAAGATCAATAAAATGAAAGTCGAAGTAAACATATCAATATCAAATACTTAACCATAAAGGAATGTGTTAAGGGAAAACAAGTGGTCATTGAGCACGTCAATACTGAATTAATGATTGCAAATTCTTTAAAAAAAGGCATGCCACCATTCAAGTTTAAGGATCATATAGTTCGAATGGGATTTGGTTTCAAAATGTAAACTTTATGTATATATGCATATTATTATTAATGAAACTCTATTGATTTAATATTTTCTTATAAAGTGTGCACATTTATTTAAAAGAAAACTCAATTTTATCAGACATAAAATAAACATGTGGTTTATTCATTAAATTAAGGTCATTATATGAAACCTATAATAAATATAAGATTTATTCATTAAAATTAAATTACCTCGTAAAGGCAGTAATTAGAAACATGATACATTGATAATATATAGAAGAGAAGTTGTTAATTTTAATAACTTATCGTTATGATTCATATATTTTGTTTCTTGTATTAAGAAATTTGCGGATCAAATGGGAGAATGTAAGTTAATTATGGTCATTAATACCATAAGTTAGTGGCTATAAATAACTCTTAAGATGACTCTTAATTTCTTTGTCAGTGGACATAACTCTTTTTAGTGGTCTTTTAATTTTAAAAACTGTTGCATTAAGAGTAAGTAATAGCTATTAATCCTCTAAAATTGAAAAGTTATTATTTGATGGGAGAATGCCTATAAATAGAGAATTTTTTTTACTTTTTTTAATTTCTTAAGCTCGTTATTCTATTTTAATATCATCTTGAGAGGATTAAAAGAATTTAAAAGAATTTGACAAGCTTCAAAAATGCATCAAAAAACAATGACAAAAGCCAGACTTTCTAAACTTTCATAATTTAAATTTTTTTATTTTTTAAAGTATGATTATGGTTTGCATACTTATAATAGGAGCTTAGTGTGGTGTAATAAATGCCCAAATAAACCCTTCTCTTGGGTGATAATAGGATAAGTGATCAAGGAAATATCAACATGTGGCTCAACGTTTTTTTCTTCTTTACATTACAGATAGGTGAGATTTTATGAAGCAATAAGATACTTTGTCCGGTAATATATGTTTACGCTGTCAAAATACTATTACAAAACCTTCTCATCTCTATTTCAAGCTAATTATTATTATTTTTCAATTCAGTGTCCCCAAAACTAATTTGAGCATTAGAGGCTTTACATCAAAAAAACTCACCGACGATTAACCTTTGTGCGCGAACAGCTTGCTTCGTGGAGGATGAGGGTGTCGAAGACAGTCTCCTTACGTGCAAAAAATCTCATTGTTGGCCTGGATTGTGTTTTTGGTTATGACGTGGACCCTGCAAAATTTTTGCTTCAATCGGTGATAGTAAAATATTTCATTTTAACTGATTTAACAACAACTACCCTACTTACAAATATATTAAGTTGCGTTCTCAATTATTATTTTATGGATAAATTTTTTCCTCTCTTAGATAATATGTTCGTGTAAATTAGGCTATATTGTCATTTAATCTGCAAGATTTAATACCTTAATTTTACTTGATTATTTATTAACAAAATATAGAAGAACAATTATTGTTATATTTTACAATCGATGTACAATCGATAACCTAGAACAATAAATATCAAATAGATCATTAAATGAACAACCAAGATCAAGGGGAGAGTGAAATTATTTCATGTGAGTTATCCTCAATAATATATGATGTTCACAAATTAAAATTTCAGGGATACCTTCTCGACTCTTTTAAATTGCTTTTTATTGTTCATCTTGATCCTTTAAATTGATATTATATCACACAAATAAAATAAAAACAATCATATTAGTCACAAATTTAAATTTGAGTGAAAAACTCACCATAAATTTAGATTTAGTTGGAGATCTTCCTACTTTCACAACAATAAAAAGGGAAAGAAAAAAAAAAGAAAAAGAATTTCTCCACTAGAGAGAAATTCAAGAAAATTCTTTCTTCATGCAAAGAAAAGAGAATGTGCTCAAAAATTTGTTTTGCAGGTGAAGAATATATATATATATATATAAAAGAAGGACTCGAAAGAATTTCAAAAGAATAAAGTTTAAAGTAAGTTTTAATTATAAGAAAATTTTCTTTTATTTCTTAAAAAGTGTTTGCAATATCATTTATACTGTCATAAAATGAACTGTTTAATCATACTTTGTGAACAATAAAAACACTTTAATGAATAATAATAAAATTGATTACAATATTAAATATGTATTATAATAATCAATTAATTATAATATAATGCCTTTAAAATATAAAATAGTGGTTAAGATAGTTAGAGATAGGGTAAGACTATCTTCTCTTTGTTTTTGTTTTTTTCAAATTATTATTATGATATTTTCTTTCTCTTTAAGTACCCAATATTTTTCTTAATGTCACAAATTTAATCAAATAAAATTTTTCGTTGCAAGAGGTATTACGTACTTTTGAAAAAGAAAAAGAAAAAGAAAATATCAATATATTAGATTAAAAATATGGGACAAACAGTCACTGACTCAAATAAAGAAGGATAAAACATGAATTATATTAAATAAGGGTGCCCATACCGAGAAAATTGCAAATAAAGTTAAGAAGACAAGTCAATTTATGCATGATGCTTTCCATTACGGATAAAAACAAAAATATCAATATTTTTTTTCGTCAATTAAATAAATATTGCACATATTGATGATCATGAGAAACAGAAGATACATGGCCTACTAAAACGATTTTCCGATTCTAATTGGAAGGCGCAAATAAATGGATGCAATTGACATTGCAACTTGTAGAAACCAGCGGGCTGATATTTGATACGATTACATGACATGTATATAGAGTCTGAAAATGCATTATGAGGTTCCTGTTTGACTGACAACTAATATGCAATCTCATTCACACAATTTGATTAATTAGAAAGCTCCACCCCTTCTCATTAAGTGGTGCATTTACAATGAAGAAGATATATTCCATCAAAATTTATCATAAAACAGCTATTGTTGGATTTTATAGATGGAAATGTCAAATTATATTTTCAACTCTTTTTTATTTTTTCTGAAAGAAAATTTTCCCCTTGATAATATACATTTATTCATGCTACATTTATTTCATTAAAAGAAAGTATAGAACATATCAATTATATTTTACCTGTTAATAATTCAGTGGTTAATGTATGCATTACATTTACTCTTTATAACTTAAAACTTTATATTGCATAAATTGAAAAGTCTAATAACAAATAAAGAATATGAGATGAAATATTTTGAACATTGGTTGTACAATTAAGTATTTATATCTACTTGAAAAAAAAAAAAGAATGGACTCTAGAAGTTGTTGAAAAGATTTGAGCTCTATTAAGTAATTTAAGGTTGAATGAAAATTACTCTTTGTCAATTTTTAAAATGATTTATATTTTTATCTTATAAGTTTATAAAATTTTATACAAATTAATGTGATATAATTATATTATTATCACTTATCTTATATTTTCATGTGGGTGAAAAAAATTTGTAAGAATAAAAAAAGAATAATTATTATATAATTATATCACATTAATAATTATATATCACACTAATTATAATATTAATTTATACAAAAAATTTGTATATTTAACATTATTGTATGATAAATTTTAAAAATTGAGAGAATAAGAACTACTTGGTCAACCATTTGTATAAGAAGTCAATTGAAAATAATTTTTAGTTTAAGGATTATATCATATTGGGATGGTGTGACTTTAAATGCCATGAAAGTTTGAATTTTAAATATTAATATAAAAATAAATGATCTTATTAAAATTTAATATTATTAAATATTATTTTAATTTATTTTTAAAGTAATCCATATTCATAAAAATACAAAATTGAGATTTAGTTTTCTGTGGCCTCACAATTTTTGCTTGTAAAAAAATTAGAGAATTTATATCATCAACCAGATGCAAAATTATAACACTTACCGTTGACTAACCCTCGTTTGAAAATTTGTTAATCAATAAAAATTGATTCCAAGAAAGAATGGAAGTAAAAACTAATATCTCCATCATAAATTATTGATAGGAGATGACGACGTCACAAGCGATTTTCACTGCTTGCATCACTTGATGACAAAAAACCCCCCTTCAAATGGAAATAGGATCCATAAAAAATCTGTTAGAGAGAGGCCAAACGAGACGTAATGGGCTGGGCAACGAATCCATATCAACAACTAACGAGCAACGCCTACCGTTAAATCAAACCACGGCAACGAATCATGATGGAAGGCAAAGATTTTAAATTGGCTACGGACCCACAAAACAAAACAAAGCTACGTTCAGCCGCTCATTGCATTGGCCGTCGGTGGTGTTCTCGTTAATATTAAGAAATTTGGGGGCGGGGGTAGGGATTGCAATTCCTTCCAAATACCACGGATTCTTTTACTCTCGGTTCGCCAGCAGTTTTTTGAAAGGGGGTGTTTGTGGGGAAAGGAATCACGTGGTTAGACTGAACGACGACCGTCGGAGTCCATTACTTCTTGAATCCGACGGGTCCCATATACACGTGATAATGTTTATCCACGTGGGGAATGTCAACCGTGTAATTACAATTGCAATGTCTTATGCTGTGTTTGGCAGAATCCAAGTACTTACATTACAAGAGAGTATTAAAAGAATGCTGCTTGTAAGGGAATCGAAAAGAATATTTTGAGACGGATTTTTTCTTTCAACTTAATATTTTCTTAGTTAAATTTTATTGTTTAAAGTAATTAAATATACCTATTTTTTATTTAATAAAAGTTTCAATCATTTTTCTAAGGTTAGGCTAGATGATTTATAACATGATTAATTTGATCTTTTTTACTAATTAAAAGAATTTTTTTAATTTCAAAAACTCTTTAAAACATTTTTATACTGTTTAGTTGTCACAAACAAGGACTTTTAAATAATTAAAATAATTATTTTGCTTCTATTGAAAGAAATTTAAATTTTGAGCTTTTAACAGTAATTTTTTTTTCAATATTTTTAAGGTTAAATTGTTTAAAATATTCTCATTTTTTTTTTTAAATTTCACTCTATTTATCTATTAACATATTTTATTTATTAAAATAATTATATAAATTAAAAAAATGTTTATAACAACTAAATAAGCAATTTCTTTTTTTAATTAAAAGCCCTATTTCAAGAGACTTTAATTATTAAATATCTATTTCAAAAAGTTCAATCAAAATGGCTTTTATAATAATTAAAGCAAGTTATTTTGAATATTAAATATGTCAGGTAATGCTATACAAGGATTAAAAAATTTATAAATTATTTGGTAAAATTGAAAACTAAACAGTAAAATCATCTAGAAACAATAACCTCAATCTTTTATATTTTTTTTTTCCTTTATATGTTACCTTGGAAACTAAAAAACAAATACCCCTCATAAATGATAAATTCATAATATTATTTATACATTTGTAATAATTATTTATATTTTTCTTAAAATGTCAATGATAAATTGAGTAAAATTTTATTTATATTCTTAATATAGTTAAATATTTACTACCACTTATTATGCGATGAAAGAACACCAACGCCTGAAAGGAAATGGTTTTGTTTAAATATGCTAAATATAAAAATTGTGAATATTTTTGAGAAGTATCTCTTCGAATGCCAAAAACGTTTAAACACGTTAACAATTGCAGGAGGACCCAAACGACTGCTTAGTTGTCATGAATAAAATATGGAAACTACAATTAAACACGTGCATAACTCCGTCCGACCAACAGCTCAGATCGAAAACAGTATTTCCCTTCTCTGGGTATAAAAGTCAAGCAGGGTCCCCTTTTCCTTTCAGCCCAGGGAGGGTAAGGATTTTGATTTACGAATTCTTCCTAGAGTTTGTTTCCTTTGAAGAATATAATAATAATAAACAAAACAAACAGAAAAAATGCTTCTCCGTAGCTCTTCAACGCCAATTCTGAATTCATGGCTAACTCATTCGAAACAAGCACCATCATCATCAACAGATGTAGAGATAGCATATCAAATTCACAGAACCAAATCCATAACGTTAACAGCCTCTTCTTCTTCTCTGAGTGATTCATTGAAAAGCATGACGAGAGCTTTTTCGGAGACTGATCTACGAAGCCTCCCGTTGCCGAGGAAGAAACAGACAAACAGAATCCTAAGCGGGTTGGCGCTTGAAGAAAGAGTCGACGAGGCAGTAACGGCATCGTATTATGGGGGTTGTTTTCCAGATTCTAGGTTCGCTAAGCAAGGATGTGAGATTGGTGTTTTGGTGGGTGGAGGCATCTTTGGAGGTGGCGGGAATATATGTGGCCGTGGCGGTGGATCGAATGGTGGTGATGGAGATGGTAGGTGGGGTTCTTGGGATTCAAATAATTATGGAAATGATAGTCCTGATGTTTATTATCAGAAGATGATTGAGGCGCATCCTGGCAATCCTCTTCTCCTGAGCAATTACGCTAGGTTTTTGAAAGAGGTACATGTCTCAAGCCTCTGTTTCTATTACCACGTTCTTTTCTCTCTTTTTTGGAA
Organism: Trichilia hirta; assembly: GCA_035221805.1. Classification (NCBI taxonomy): domain Eukaryota; kingdom Viridiplantae; phylum Streptophyta; class Magnoliopsida; order Sapindales; family Meliaceae; genus Trichilia; species Trichilia hirta. The sequence continues at coordinate 54,099 of JAWDEX010132310.1, forward strand.
GGACTTTATTCGTGATTTCAAGTGGAATAAAATGAATATAATGTTTTTGAGATTTGATGATTTCTACATCATGGAATTGTTTGGTTAACTCATACCATTAACAATCATTTTTTTTTTTTCATTTATTTTTGGCGGAAAATATTTATCTTTATGACTATCAAATTATTTCTTTAAGAAGCAAAAAGCTGAAGTTAAGAATGTAATAATTGAATTATTTGCAGTTTGTGAATCCTCTGTTCTGATGTATTTATTGATTGGGAATGGATTCAGGTTCGTGGGAATTTTGCGAAGGCTGAGGAGTACTGTGCCAGAGCTATTTTGGCAAACCCAAATGATGGAAATGTTTTGTCCCTGTTTGGGGATTTAATATGGCGGAATTATAAGGATGCATCTCGAGCTGAAACTTATTTTGAGCAAGCTATTAAAGCTACTCCTGATGACTGGTGAGAGTCATTCTTCGCAAAGTTAATGCTACCATGTATTTTAGTTTATAGAATAATGATGATAAAAGTGTTGGGTTATTATAATGAGATACGATGAATGATGAAACCGAATTTAGTTGGGAATCAGTTCTGGCCGGTAGCTATCGTAGTAGTTGTAAATTTTCTCTATAAATATCATTGTAGGACTTTAGTGAATTGATTTTGTGTAATTTGATGGTGCAGTTATGTGCTAGCATCACATGCTCGATTTCTTTGGGATGCCGATGAAGAGGAGGAGGGGGCGACTAAAACATCACCAGCTACTTATTTTCATGGAAGGTCTCCATTGCCCCCTCATTTGACTACTGCTTATTAGGCTCTTCTCCTTCTTCTTTATTGTATCATAAGTTAGATATACCTTTCTAACCTTTGTTTATAAATCCCTTCTAAATCTTTCTACTTCAATTATTCTTCCCCGAGATGAGTTCAGTTAACCAATAGCTTCTCCTTTGATTCTTATTTTTGGATCCGTATCGTGCGTGTACATGGATAAATAAAGATATGGAATGAAATTTTTGTCGTAATATCTGTCAATTTTCTTTATTTCATGACTGCAACTATTTCTTCTCGACAAATGGTACGAATAGGATTAGTTGTACAGAATATAAAAGCAAATTCCCTTTTCTTTTTTGAAGGATTACCCCTGGATACAATTTGAGTAGGCAGCCGCAGCCCATTGTATTTTTAGATGAACTTACAAGCAATAGTTGTAATAAACTCATCAACTCGGTATGGTTTGTTAAACTTACCAAACAAAGTATAAACTGCACAATATGTATGTGGCGTGTCTTCAAGGGTGTCAAATCTAAATTAGCAGTCAGATACGTGTTTATTCCTTGCTTTGGCAGATCTTCAGTGAGTAGAGCATTGATCATCTGTTCATTACGAAACTCAGAAGAACGTTCATCACAATCTATGATGGTATTTTTGACCTTTATATTCGCCCTTACTGTTTTTGGAATTTTTCCATTATTTTTCGGTATTGATTACTAAATGCAGAGTTGGAGAAAAGAATATTCGAAATGCTTGTAGCAATGTCTTCCTTCGGTTGGCTTCCAGCCTATTAGGTAACTAGATTTTCTTTTGAAGACTTTAGTATTGGTGTTAGCTGTGGAGAGTGATCTTATCAAAGCTAGAGTGTAAATGATGAACTTTCAGAAAAATAACAGAAAATGTTTGAAAAATCAGCCAATAAAAAAAATCATCCCAGATTAAAATAATGGAAGTAGTTCAACCATTAGAACCATTAGAACTCCCGATCGAGTTTTGTACTTTAGAAACCGTATAGATTTTTATTGGCTTACTGAAAAGTACTCAAATTTCTAATTTGGAAGTCTAAGTCTTAAATCAACCAAAACCAGCCAAGAACTGAACCACCAACCAACCCAAGTCCCAGATACAGAGTCGCGACAATCGCAGGTATTTCTGCTTCTGCAACTGGTACTGTCTTCGGGGCAAGGATCATGACAACACTTGTCAGATGTCCATTGGTCAAACCAAGCATTGATGTTAGAACCAGCACAGGTGCTTCAGTTTTCAGCCACTTGGGTCCATGCAGGCAAGTAGCAAAGAAAGCATAGAACAAAATTCTGCCAGTGCAAGCCCATGTTGCATTTTTGATGCTTTTAGGATCATAGATTGCAGTCAAAGACTTCCCTACAAAATCTGAAACATTATAAACAGTGATCCCCAGTAGGATACCAATCTCGAAGAAGCTTAGTTTCAAAGTTTTCACTGGTGAATCATGGAAAAATTGATAGAGTCGCAATATATATAAGGGGACCCCCGAAAGCTCGGCATCGATTTTTTTTTTTTTGGCCACTGTCCAAATTTTTGGCATTGAGGACAGTTGATCATCGCTGAGAAGTTTATATTACTTTTGCATAACTGGTGACTTGTTTAATAAATTGCAACCAAGACAACAGCATAGTATGATAACTGTGCCGACTATAAAGGAAAGAATTTGGGGATTTTAATGATGGTCAGCCAATGAAATTGAAAAGTTGCAACAGTAATTGATTAGGCTGGATGCAGATCATTCTTTGTCACTCCATCGGAAGCTCTTTTATATGCAGGTTTCATTTGAACCCAAGAGGCAACAACTATTCATGATTTCTATTCAGATACTTTTCAGCTCAAGCAGGGCAGGCAGTTGCAGCAGGGTACATAAAAAGAAAATTACGACACAAGGACGTCAAAAATAAAGACAACTTGTAAGACGTCTAATTATTTCAAGATAGCATTAACTTGCTTTCTTTAATCACCATACTTATGATTAGTTGGTAATTTAGCAACAACAATATTCCCCGTCATTTTTCAACTGCCTAGTCTTCCTGTGGGATTAAATGTGCATAATATTGGCATTATGCCAGAAGACAAAGATGGGAGATATACATGGATGCCGTTGCAGAAGATGATTGCACTAATATCACTGTATACTATGAGGGATCTTCATTTTAAAGAAAACACTGAAATTGAAAATATCGATTCTGGACTCTAATAAGGCCAAAGCAATATTTTCATGAACTCTAGCTAGTATGCACCTTTAAACTTCTCCCAAAAGCAAAAGCATGGTTATCATACGCCTTACGCTTCCTCAAGTTTTATACGAAAGTACTTAAAAAAAGGTACAATTTTTCTATTAAAAAAGCAGCCGATGTTAACTTGGAAAATCACTGATTTATTTATAGTATGTTTTCATGCAAGTTCTTAACTTCTTTTAGTGTTATGTTACTATACTCTGAAGATTCTTGACTAATGAATCAAGAAATGGAGAAATAGTGTTGTACCTGAAGTAGCGGGTCTAGCAAAAACTGTTTGCATGTTCTGTTCTGGAAGTTTCCTGGCTGATCCTATCAAGCCTCCACCTATTAAGCCATCAGCTAAACCACAAATCACAACTGATCCATTTCATCCATTTTTTCTCCAACCCCGGTCCATGAAGAGCTCATGCAAGCCACAGAAAATACCTTTTCGACATGCTAGTCGGATACAGATAACCAAAGTAATCAACAGCAGTCACAAAAGCATTCCATGGAAGCAAATTACTAGCACCAAGTATGAAATGAATTATCTAAGCAATCATGTAGGTGTCTCTTGGCTCGGGTTGATCTTCAGCACCTTTCACGACTTCCTTTTTTAGCATTCTTGCGGAAATCTAATCAAGTTCGAACGGTCTCGGTAGAAATTTAAGCTTCACTTTAGCGGGGATGAAGCAAGCTGAAATGACTAGTAGATTAGAAAAACACATACAAGCTGAGCTGATGAGGACGCTCTCCATTAAGAGCAGAAAAGACTTCGAACTAAAAAGATACAAAATATTGTGTTTTGTGTAGTTCCTTTGTACCCAGTGTGCTTAACTGAAGGCTGAGCTTGTCAACAACTATAGCATCTATATCTATATCTATCTATGCATATAAAAGAAGCTGGAATTCGTCATGGAAGTGAGCCACAGCCCACAGGCAGCAGTTGGGTTAGTGAATAACCTAAAATCTATGAATTGTTACAATAAAATAAGGTAATCGAGTGTGGTCGCACGAGGTAGAATTCTAACTACTAGTTTATAATTTTCTATATTAACTAGAAAAATAAAAATGACGTTTTTTTGACTAAAACCACTAAAATAACTAGAACTAACTATTTGAATAACCGATGAATAACTTACTAATATTTGGGATTTCATCAATGAACTATGTTAAAATTCGAACCTAATTGAATTTTAATTTCTACTTATTATTCACAATATTGAACTCCCTAAATTATGTAATGATCTTTTTCAAGACTTAAAATGTTAACTATATTAATTCTATGTTTACTTTCAAGATCATAGTAATTAATACAATATTGTAAAGAAACAATTATTAATATTTATTTCATGAACTAATATCAAACTTAATCTTTCATTCATCATTCAATATCTTTAAATATTCATATTAATGACTGGTTAATAAGCATAAAATTAAAACAAATTCATCAAATTGTAATCAACAAATATTATTAAAAAATAATGGGTTAAAATTATAATCATAAATGCATGATTACGTCCTAACCCTAGATAAAAAGTTTAGCCCAATAATATTGTTAAGAGAACAAGAGAAAATCTAGACAGAACAAGAAAGAAAGAACTCATTGATTCAGAAAATCTGGATGTGTGCTCTTCTTTTTCCTACGCTTTTCTCCTTCTTTCTGAATATTTTTCCTCCTTTACTATTGCCCAGAATGTCTCCCTTAACACACAAAAGTGATCTAAGAAGTCCTCTTTAACTTGATTTTAAATTATCTTTAACACACAAAAGTCCTCTTTCGTTCTTATCTTTCCAACAAAGATAAATGGCCAACAATAGTCATCTTTCACAATATATACAAATTCATCAAAATTAAATTTAAATTAAAAAATAACATTATTTATAAAATAATAGACATTTAACTTTAATAAGAAAAAATTTATTGTCAGAAAAAAAAATTAGCAAACATCAATGTCATTTTATTTATGAAAAAATGACATCATTTTTTTTTTAAAAAACATAAAAGAATTATGAAATCTAAATGAGATCAATGTCACTTTAACATTAAGGAAAATTATTTAGCAACCATACTTTTCATAGCAACAAGTCAAACCATAAGAAGAATTGATACTTCTTACTCATCTATAGTAGTTTCAGAGATAATCCCATTATTTAAGTCTTGTCCTTGAATAGAGCATATGTCCTGCTTTATTATTATATGTTAAATCACAAGAAAGGTCAGCACATCTTACTCATCGATAAAATTCTCAAAAATATCTCGACAGTCCAATTGACCAAGTGCTATTTATGATTATATCAATTTTATCTCTCTCTCTCTCTCTCTTTTATCAAGTGAGGGTGGGAGAACTAAGGTTTAGTGATGAGGATAGATATTCATCTTTTTAAGCACAATGCAAAAATAAAAGAAATTAAATTACTAAACCTTAAAAACAAAGACTTTTTTTTTAGAAAGTGTCCGTTAATATCTATAACCACAATTACAAATGACAAGAAAAAAATAGCGTACCTTTTTCAACCTATAAATAAAGAAAGAAGATGAATGGTTAGAATACATCAAATGCTCCTTTTGTCCTTGACATAGGTGTTTCTTAACCTCACAGGTTAGATTTTTCTATGTTTTTTACGAACTTTCTTAAGGATACAATACCCTACTTACCCTAGGTTATAACTTAACACCGTATACTTGGGGGTAATTTTACATGTTACCATTTATGTGAAATATTGGATGTGCTTAATTTTTTTTTGGGTGAAAGCTTAAGACGCTGAGAAAGGAGATAGGTTGAGACATAAATAACACACAAAAAACTTTTATAGTGGTTCAGCAATGTGCCTACGTTCACTCTTTTTAATTTTTCTTTCCGTACTGAGAAATCACTAACCTTCTTGTTTCTCCTAAGTCAAGAGTAACCTATGTATAAGTCTTTCTTTTAACTGGATAAAGTTATAAATCTTTCTTTTAATTGGGTAAAGAGAAACCCAATAGAATAGTTATAATAAACAAAAAATAACAAACTCTCTAAAGAGTAGATATACAATGAACGTTCACTTTTTTCTCTCTAGAATAAACGAATTAGTTACAGAGAATTTTTTTTTCATAGCTTACTTTTTCAATGTAATCAATTTATTTCATTCTCTTTTTCACTTGTTTTCTTATTTAAAAATCTTGCAATTTATTACTTTGATTTTTGTGTCTTTAACGATCTTTGATTTTACCATTAATATTTATAATAAATGTTTAAAATAAGCTATTATAGTCTTAATTTTGTCAAAGGTGTCGATACTTTTGCCCTTTCAATACCTGGTGTTGACGTCGTCCAAAATTTGACGTAAAGAAAAATTTAGAAATGGAGTCGCCATCTATCCAAATAATGGTGGGATAGATCACCTAAAAAATTTAGATTCCAAGTTCGGGGGGTTGA
>JAWDEX010132421.1:0-24681 GCA_035221805.1 Trichilia hirta
TATAATTTAAAATAAGTTATAATATTTTATAAATATTTAAAAATATAAATAAAATTAAAATAAATTTGGTCAAAATAAGTTTGACCGAATTTAGGATCAATTTATAATTTTTTAAAATTTGAGAGTATAAGTAATATTTTATATTTACTATTAAAAAGCTTTTTGGACAAGCTTCAGGATCGATATTATGATAAATAAAAAAATATATATATTGAAAAAAAGGCTAAATTTTTTATTTTTGGATGAATTAAGCCATTTTTCACCATTTTCACTAAACTCTCTCTCTCTAAAACTAGCCAAGTAAAAAGAAAGAAGAGGATTTTAATTTTTTGGAGACATCAAACTTTTAGTATTAATTCTTCGTCCTATAATCACTAAAGGTTAATGATTAACTAATTAAATGTTTAATTTTGCCCTAAAATGATCTAAAATGATACTTATACTTGATTTTAATTTTGGCATGCATTCATCACTCGCAAATCCCATATCATCTCATCAAGAATAAAACTAGAGTATGCTAAAGCATACCTAAATTTATATTGCTACTATTTTGAATTTTCAAAGTTTGGTTACGAATCTTAAGAAGTTGAATGCAAATACTAGAGTTTCTATTATATTAATAAGATGACAAAAAAGTGTCTTGTTATATTAACTTTGGGGACTATAACTCAATAGGTATAAAAAAATTTTAAATTACTGAGTAATTTATACTATTTATTTTTATTTGATCCATCATAAAATAGAAATAAAGCTTAATTTTTATATACAATAAAATATCACATATTTAATTAGATGCATAAAATCGTATTAAATTAATCTTTGTAAATCACTAATTTTATAAGTTTAACTTAATATAATAGTCTGTAATACAAATTATTAAATATATAAATTCATATAATTTAATTAAATTTCAACAAATTTGCCGTGAAAAATTCTTGACAAAAAATAAGCTTTAAATAAAATTACAAGAAAATGGGTCTGAGTTACTCGTCAATATAGCGAGGCTAAACGGTCAAAAGGTAATGAATTGAATTTTAACATGGGATAAATGCTCCAACAAATAAAACCAAATGAAAAACAGATATGTTCAAATTACTTATTAAAATATTAAGGCTTAATAGTTAATAGTTTAGTAGTTATCCATAGACTTTTTCAAAAGAATTGCCTGTTTGTTTGTTTTTTTTGTTTTCTTTTTGCATACTTCATGTAAATTTGCTTTTAATTTACTATTAAAGTCACATTTCGTTACTTACTTTTGGTAAACCTACTTTCCTTGTTTGTGTCAAGAGTAGAGTCTCTATTTTTTTATTAAAAGTATATTTCTTTTCCCTTTTTTCAAGTTTATGGTCACCATTATTAGTTTCAGTCCTAGAGGTAGACTTTGAGATTACATAATAAAGATAATGATCTTTTAAACTATTTACTCCGTTGTTCCTCCTTTCAACTGTTACAATTTGGTGCTAGATCACCATGTATCCATCCAGAGCAAGAGATCATCTTTATATATTGCGTATAGGAAGATGAAAAGATCTTGGTATAAATGAGGTGATTTTGTTAATAATATACACCATTTAACGAGTTTTATGCTTCCACTCTTAAAGCGAAGCCATGGTACCACATAAAACATGGTTCTGGCCTCCATCTTTTCTTCTCTATCAAAAATTTTTGATGGGTAGAGGAGAATTTTATGACATCATCATCCAAGTAATAGAATTCTGGACCTAATTGTAGCAACTCCCTAATTACCAAATATGTGGTTGTGCTTGTATACCTGCATACACCAATCATTCTTTTCTGTACATTTACAGCAACTGTAAGCCCTTCTGTTGATCAGCTAGTATCCTGGACTCATCAGGTTATAATATACCCACCTTATCAAAACAATGACACCAAAAGCAACATAAGACAAAAAGGTTTACCTGTATATAAGAAGCGATATAATATTAAGAAATTTGAATTTTATATTCATACTAGGACAACTAATAAGTTTCTGTAAGAATATTCGTACATGATACCGTAACATTCGCAATATTTTTATTTTAAATGAGTTTATAATATTAACCGCAATATTTTTATGAAACTAAAGACGCATTTTTATATTTAAGGATTCATTTGTTACTTTATTAAAATTTAGAAGTTAGAAATGAATTGTCATTAGAGAGAAAGAGAGAGAATTGACATGTATTACTCTCCCTGGGAACGGGCGTCTGGATCAGAGTCGTTTGTCGGCTTAAACCAGAGGCGAGATGATACCTTGATTGCATCAAGCTAGCAAGCAATTTTCCGTCATGTGGGTGGCCTTATCAATTACCGAACAATGAAGCGTGTGTGGAAACTCTGAGATGTTGCCCAAACGGAGCTGCTTTATCTCCATAGAGACTACTCTAAACCCAAAACCATACCGACACTTTCCCTCGCCGACCTCACAAATTATTCAAATTACAGATTTACCAGAGATCTCTGTGCGCCAACAACCAACAGCGGGTTCACGGGGGTATTAAAACCACTTATTGAAATGTTTGCTTATCCGAATTCGAAGGTCAGGGAGGATCTGGCCAAAGTGGTGTCGATTTTTGGGGACGAGTTGGTGGAAAATGTTGATGATTTGGATAGGGTTTTGGAAGAGAAGGGTTTGTCTCTGTTCAGGAGACATAGTGATGGATCTGCTTTCGTTGAGCTAGTGAATCAGTTGAGTTCCTCGCCTCAATTAGCAATGAAGGTGTTTATCGTTTCATTTAATGACATTTCGATTACCTTGCATTTTTTTTATGCTCTTCATTTTATATCTTCAAGATTAGTTTGCTTTGTGTTGCTATGCAGATAGTTTTGTTGGGTTTAGAATTTTTACATGTTATTGAGTATTTTGCTTATTCAAGACTTAAGATTCGTTTGCATTCATGGAGATTTTGATTTTATTTTGCTTTACCGATTAATTCCGCTGAATTTGTTTTGATTTGTGCAATGTGTGAATTTAGAGAGTTGCTAGGTTTGGGTTAATCAACACTTGTAATTTGGATCGAATTGATCCCAGTGAAATGTATAAACAGTTTTTATTGTGTGGGAATTATCTTTACATCTTAACAATTCTGCAAGATGTTCGGAATGGAAAATTTTCAACTAGAGTTTTCAAAATTTTTCGCATTTGAATATACGTTATTATATATTTAGTTATTGATTTTCAGGTTTTTAATTGGAGAAGAAAGCAGGCTGAGTGTGGTACTCCGATGACAAAGGAAGAACATGCTAGGGGCATTACACTTGCTTGTAAAAATAAGAATGTAGATCTTGCGGTTGAATTATTTGAGGAGGAAGTCAATCAATACTTATAATGCCCTAACGAGAGCATATATGTTTAACAGGCTTGCTGATAAATGTCAGTCAGTGTTTCAGGATTTGAAAAGGAAAGCAAATATTAGTCCGTCAATTGTAACCTATAACATTCTTATATCAGTTTTTGGTCACCTGTTACTGGTTGATCACTTGGAGGCAGCTTTTCAGGACTCAAACCTCTCCCGAATGTAATCACGTATAATAATTTAATTGCTGGATATTTGACTGCTTGGACGTGTGATGGTATGGAAAAAACTTATCAGATGATGGAGGCAGGGCCAGTAAAGCCGGAAACCAGTACTACTTGCTAATGCTTCGGGGGTGTGCAAATTCAGGTAATTTAGATAGGATGGATGAAATATATGGATTGGTAAAAAAATCATGTGCATAAGGAAATACCATTATTCCAAACCATGATATTTGCATATTGTAAAAGTACTGTCACAGACAGGATTGCAAAGATTGAGGATTTAATGGGTGTTATTCCAGAAAATGAGTATCTACCTTGGTTGAATGTGCTATCAATAAAGGTTTCTACTCAAGGGAATTGTTTAGACAGAATGGAAAAATCAATAAATGAAGAGCATAAAACATCTACAGCAACAGTTCATACCATGAGGTCCATTATTGCAAGTTATTTCCGATGCAATGCATTGGACAAGCTGGCCAACTTTGTGAAGCGTGCTGAAAGTGCTGGTTGGAAAATCTGTTGTTCCCTTTATCACTGTCATGTATGCATCAGAGAAGTGCTCAGAAGAAATGGAGAGTGTCCTTAAAAGGGATGGAAAATTACGGAATGGACTGCTCTAAAAGGACATTTTGGATAATGTACAAAGACTACTTAATGTGCGGTCAGGTATGTAAGGTCAAGCAAGTCTTAGGATTAATGTGCAATCTTGGGTATGATGTTCCTTTGGATGCTTTTCCACCATAATTTAAACAATTCATACAGCCGCATATGATGCGCTGAAATTGCAAAATGCATTCAAGTTTCTACTTGCACGTTTCGCATCATCCGTGAGATGGAATTCAGACTCAAATAGTTTATAGGTACACATTTTTCTCATGTTTATTTCTCAAATAAATACTTAATAGTATGTTCTTGGCAGTGTCGACCTCTTGATGGCAGTCATGATGTTTCGCATTCATACTACCCTTTGCTGTGATCAGTAGACGGGCATGGAAGCTTGATTGAAGTCTAAAACGTGAAATTAAATAGAATAAAAATAAAGAAAAGTAAGGTAAGAGAGTCCATTTAGATACAACTGCATATTACGACAGTAAAAGTTGGAGGGAGAATTATAGCTCTGATAGAGAAATGCAAGATATTTCAAGCCCATTTTGTCTAAAAGAAAACTTATTCCATTACCATCTTAATGATATCAAACTATTTTTTTTCATCTGAATTTGGTTTGTCTATTAAAAGTCATTTCATCTATCTTGGTACATATTATTATTTCAACTACTTGTTCGCTCTCTTCCTATTCGGTTATTGACTTGTGCAATATCATCATAAGAAATTTTCAGATTTTCATTCCTTTTACCAGGACTAATCTTTGGTATATGATTTCACTCAACATAAACTCACCAAGTATTATGCTTGTGATTATTAACTAAAATAGGCTCTCTTCTTTGGATTGTGGAAGCAAGGATTAGCAATTATAGAATACAAGTATGGAAAGAGGCAGAGGATCAACGGTGTTTACTTTTATCTTCTTTTCTTAATTGGCTAGTGTAAGGCAGGAGTTACTCTAGTTTGCTGAAACAAGTAGACCGTTGACTAATTCGTAGCCTGATCATTGATGATGATAATTGGAGAATTTAGGAATTGATGGACTTGCTGTGAGACCAATTTATTTGTTGTGCTTGAAGTGTAAGCAAGCATGTATTTCTAAGAAGATTGTTGGTTCATGTCATTCCAATAAAGACACTATTTATTCTTGTAAAATGTACTCATCCTATGTTAAATGCATGTTTCATGTGTATATGGTATATCTGATTCCTCACACCCCACGTTCAGTTAATTTTCTCTAGCTCATGGAATTCTCAGTGTCCTTAAATGTAATAAATCTTTCATCATGAACGCCACCATTTACTGGTGTATGATCTATCTGAGTGTATCTTGCCAATGGCATAATTATCTGGCCTGCTGTTTTATCTCTCTTTATTTTGGCCTTGAAGACAGTGAAACAACATGTTATTCCTAGAGTTTCCTTATTTATGTTATTGTTCCCTGAATATTTTATTATGGCATTTGCTGAGCATTTATTTATTACAAATACTGTTTACCATGGCATTTCTGGAAAAGAAATCAAAATTGGGATGTTAAAATTTTTTATCTGATGCTCTTATTTGGCTGAACCATATGGATGCTTATCCTTGAAAATAAAATCAGTTGATTCTTGTGGTGCTTCCGTGGCTGCTCAAATGATTGAAGAATTATTCACTTTATTGCAGAGAGTTGAGGACATTGTTTGGTGGTTCATGGTCACCAGTATACTGAATGCTTTTACAGATATTGAAATAAAATTCAAAGATACATAGAGTGCGCATTATTGTGCAAAAAAACCAGTTCAAGTCCTATATTCTTGACTAAATTGACTTAACTTTGTAGAATAGCTGAGGACAGAGGAGGGAGAGAATTGCCCTAGAGTTTGTAAGATGGAAGCTATTATTTGTCATCTCTCAGGAATATAAGTCCTACTTAAAGGGCTGAAGGTGAGCCTTAAAGCTAAAGACTGTAAAGTATTATATATATTGGTAGTTCATTCTGATTTCTGTTATTCACATCAAGAATTCTCTTCTTTTGATGCTTGAGACTTTTCTGCCTCGCAGGTTAGATTTTCTGACTGAAGCCCGCTTATTAATAACGTTTCTTGTTGAAGCTTAACATGAATTGTAAATTTGTAATACTAAGATTCATTGAGAGGTTGGACCAGGGGAAAATAAATTTCGTTTTCTCATCATTAGTTAGGCTTATATCTCCACTTCGGCAATGATCCATATGATTTTGTCATATCACCATTCTTACTGTGTCTTTTTACAATTTATCAGTTTCTCTTATTCATCTTATGCTTTGAATAAAATTGTGAAGTCATTTGATTTTGTTGAGCATCGTTGAGTAGTCGTAGGTTGACTCTATTTAATCTTTTACTCACTGAATTGTTTATTTTTTCCTTATAGTGTACTGTTGTGTCGCTTTAACATCTATTACGGCTAAGCTATTCAGTTACATACTTCTTTTTTCACGTATTTTGAAAACCCCGAAACTCAATTAGCTTGCACTATTGAAATCATCAATCTATCTTTAGATATCTTCAACAAGCTACTTTGACTATGAGTATGTTTGGTATTATTGTACTTCTACAATCATAACTGTGACTTCAAAGTCCCAACACCGTAAGTTGGTTTGCCCAGTCTCATTCTTGTCTGGGCTGATTCTGGTTTGATAGTGAGCTGTGGATTGCAAGCATTTGAATTACTTCTATTTTTGTTGAACGAGCAATGTAATGATATAGGATATGTTTAAGAATTTGTTCGTGTGGACAGGTAACATGTATTGATAGCCAGATCTTTCCCCCAATTTTAATGGTTAATACAAGTATTCTGCTGGTAATAGAATTTGGGACATACATAACTAGATCTAGTTTTCTGTCTAATATCTGGTTTAAGAGACCGCATTCGAACTTATATTAATGGAATTTGGTTGAGGCCAACTCTAAATCAGGCTATTTATTATCATTTTGGTTCCCTGTATTGAATATAGCATTTCTTGGTAAACGTCTCTTTTGCTTCCCAAAATGACACCCACAAAAACAAAGCTTAGAAAAATCTAGAATCATGTCGGAGTCAAACTTAAATACATTGTACTGAAAATACTGATACCATTCGCCAAAATGTGTGATTAGAAAATTTTGTGACGCGCCTGTAAATTTTTATTCATTGGATTCGGCTAATTTGAGACACTTATTGCGCTGCAATTTTTTTGGTCATCTCACTTCACTTGTTTGTTCTGAAAAACCATGGGCGTGAACAGAACATCTTCCAAGTTATTGTGGTCGGTGGTATAAAAACTTCTAAGATTCTGATATTGTTGGCATGTCAGAACTCAGAACTCTATCTCAATACACCAGTGCTAGTGCTAGGCTACATTACGTACATACTTAATATAATTTTGACTAAACACATTAAAAGGGAAAATTTATAAATTGAAACAAAGTTGTTGGGTTAAGGATTTTTTTTGTCTTGAATCGTGGTTTGGACTTGGAAATTTCCTAATAATATTTCTCTCTTCTCTCTCTCTCTCTCTAAAATTGTATGATTGGAATCACGAGAAATTATTATTCTTTCCTATTTATTAAAGTATTGTTGGATTGATTTATACGACATAATCTAAGCTTTTTGAATGTGCCTCTTTCTTTAATCTGTCAGCCATTCTTGTACTTTGTATCTACTCTTTTCTGTTCTTCTAATGCAGTGCAATTTTCATTTCAATCCTTCCATTTTCTGTTACCTTCCTTAGTCATTCCTACCAATAGCTTTTCGTCGTTCTTATGACATTGGCTAAGTCTCAATCTCAGTCAGCCTCTCTTATTTTATTAGCTTCAAAAACTCATCTCCTCTCAATAGAAATCTATTTTCATAAAATGTAAAATAAAATATCCATCCCTCATTTATCAACCTGGAATAAAATAGGATGAAACATTTTAGTCAAGGCTTCATTTTGATAATTTCGAAACGAGAAATAAATAATTGAAGTCTAGTAAGTAGATTACAAGAAGGAGAATAAGATTTCAATTTCATTTATATTAAATTTTTTTTTTTTTTTAAATGTTTCATCTAATGAGTGTGAACACACAGGGAAACATCTCAAGGAAGGAAAAAGGGGGTGTGAATATTAAAAATTTTCCATTGATTTTCCAGAAACTGACGAAAGAAAACCTAATGAAGGAATTTAACAAAACCCATTTGTTCACAATGACTCCACCTTGACGTATTTTTTTAGAAAGAACTTTAATTTTGAAAGCCTAAACAGCTAATTTCCAAGGGAAAGACAGTTGATAATAAGACAAAGGATAATAAAGCAAACCAACATAATCAATTAATTAATACAAGAAAAGGAAGAGGATAACAACAACAACAATTAATATTCAATTAACTAATAACCCCCCGGTGCTTATTTTTGTGACTGAATGACAGATGCAATTGTTAGAGAGCATATATTCTAAGCAAAATGCCAAAAGACCTAAAATTACAAAGTCAATAAAAGAAAGGGTTCCAAGTCCTTGTCCGAAGCTTAGCTGCTCCATTAAAAATAGTGGGAAAAAAAAAAAAATTTCAACAGCAGAATATTAAATTAAATCAAATTAGAAATTACAAAAATTACATGTTTTCTTGTAGATTTTCAAAGTGGTCCCTAGAGAGTACAAGATGGACTGAAACTTGAGAGTGCTGGAAACAAAGGGTCGTTCCAAAATTTCCAACAAAACAAGGATTGGCCAAATTTCCTGTATTTTGCTATTATCCTGGTTACAAACAAACCCATCTACAATTTAGTGGTCATGACTCATACTAAATAGAATCAAATACCATGATGCAGATATGTGTCCAATCAATTCTTTTTATTTTTTTACTATTTTTCGTTGAATAGGAGTTTGGATTTTGGACACCAAGGAATGGTCCGCAAAGCCACACGCCGAATGCCACGTCCCTATATATGAATTTGGCTTTGGTGTCGACTTTATGAAGCCAATTTCAGCAAGAAATCCTGAAGGGGATACATACAACGAGAAGGATTTAGCAAAGTCAGATTTTGAACTATATCTAAATTTGAACAAGCTAATTGGAATGAAATTGGGAAACCAAAAGCAGAAGAAGCACTTTTTCGTTAGGCGCTTGAATAAAGAAGCGGCATCAATCTTGCCGTGGATATTGAAGAAACGAGTATTTCCCCATGCTTGAGTACGTGAAATTGGTACTACTCATATCCCTGCCATTTGTAATCGTAGATAGGTTTGCACTCATGAGGGAAATTTCCTTTGCAATTTGCAGATTGCTTTCATAAACAGAAGCAAAAACAAAGGCAACGCTGTGGGAAAACATTAGAAAGAAATGCATCATCTTCACAACTTAGAAACAATACTAGATTGGCTATGATAAAGAAGAGACACACGGATCATTTAAATTACAAATTCTTTATATCGTTTCATAACTTGAGTATGACATACAAGTCCATATGATATATATATATATATATATATATATATTCCAGTTCCCGTTTCAAAATTAGTACAAATTACCAACTCACTAAAAGCCATTAAACACCAAATATGACACCGGCACGTTTCTCTATACCGGAAATTAACCAGAGGTAAGCTGTATATATGGTGGTTTCAGCCAAATCAAATCAATAAGTTCTGATCCTTTGAACACCGAAAGTCTTGGGTAGATTACCTTCATCTACCTTGAATGATGTAGGCGTGGACTCCCTTCCACGGAGCGATAACAAACAGTCCACAAAGACACAGAACCCATGGTCACCACCACGAATGGTAACACGGTAAGAAGTAATACTACGCAAACATATAACTACACATTATCACTTCTAAATGAGAAAAAAAGAAAAGAAAAACCGAGTGAAATGTTAAACTTCTGTTATGTAAGGTTGTCTGTAGTCAAGGTTAAGTAGGTTATTAACAGTTAGGATTCACGAAGTTCTTTATCTCCTTCATGAGGCAATAGAAGTGCTCATTATTCGGCAAGAAGTAGAACCCAATTGTGGCCTCCTTCAGGAAAAGGAGTCTCACATCATGGCCATCTTTCTTTAGCCCTTCAACATAAGCCAATTGCCAGTCTTGAACAAGATCTAAACCCGCCACAACAACAAGACTTTCAGGGAACTTGAGACCTTCAAGATTTTTGCCCCTAGGGCCAAATGGATTACATGCTGGATGATCTCTGTCTTCCCCCTCAGGCAGATAGGCTCTCCAATACCAGTCTCGGTCCTGTATTGTAACAAAGTATTTCCCATCCAATCTACTCTCCGATTCAGTTCTCTTTTCTCCACCAAACATTGGATGAAGAAGAATATTTCCCAAAACTTCAACCTCGGCTTCAGCCGCCCTCGTTGCAACTTGGTGCGCTATGTTACCACCAGAACTATCACCAGCCAAGTAAACATGAACTTTAGAATCCTTTCCGCTTTGTAGCCAAGTTCTCGATTTCACCCACTTCAGAGCAGCCCAGCCGTCATCATATGCACATGGATATCTGTATTCAGGTGATCGGCGGTAATTTACAGAGACTACAACAGCTTTGCAAAGGTTAACAAGGCGGCGACAGAACGTATCATAGATAGCACTATTGGCGGAAGAATGCGTGAAACTTCCACCATGAAAGAAGATAATAACTGGGACAATTTCGGTCGTACTCAAAGGCTTTTCAAGCTCTACAACATCCCATTGAGTCTCACTCTGTGACGCAGGCTGGAAAACCCTGTTAAGCAGACCAGTTGCTCGATCAACATGATCAAAGGAGAAAACCCCATCTACAGGAATGGTGTTGGCTGGGACTTTGCGGTCAAGAAACTCTGCCAAGTCGCGGTTAAAGGTTCCATCAGGTCGACGAAGAAGATTGTAAGCTAGCTTGAAATTGGAAATGAGCACCCATGTATTAAGTGGAACGACACTCTGCAAAAGAATATAAAAAGAGCGATCTGAGTTAGAAGTTTTATCCATCAACCATAACCGTTCATAAAGCTTCATAATCACAGACAGATATTCAAACTAGATTGATCGAATAAATCTCAACGATCGAAGAAAATAACAATAATACAAATCAATCGAGACAGAAATGAACTATATTTATAGCCAGAAAACCAGAATAACAAGAAATCGTTAGATAAAAGAATGCACAAACAACGAGAGAAAAGGAGGGAGAAACAGGGTGGGCCTAAATACAACTCGTAATACTTCAAATCAGCGTACAAAAACTGAACTTTTGTGCAAAATTAAACTGGAACATGCCCAAAGCTCTACTTTCTAAAACAACAAACCCGAACCCCGACATGTGGAAAAAAGAAGAAAAAATCTAAGTCAAGATAGTTCGTAATTAAAAAAATAGATAAAAGAATTCGATAAACTCAAGAGTAATAAGCCAAATTAGAAGTGAAAACTAGTAAAATCCCTAAAACTATAAAAGAAATTAACATTATTTTGCTACAAATCAAGTGCAACCAGCTTCCCATAAGCCAAATACTGTCTAACACAAAAGACGAACGAAATCATACAAACCCAAGAAAGGAAATCAAACATTTAAGCTGGAATTATCCCACAAAATGAATGAAAATAAGAAAAAAAAATAATAGAGCAAAACCTTAGATTCATTGAGGTTGACATCATTACCACCAGCCATGGCTGGAAACCAAGACCCGAACCCAAGAGAGTAAATGAGCGAGGACTTAGAATACCCCAGATGTCAATGTGATCTTCAAAGTAGAAGCCACATAATTCAAGTTAACGATGTGAAGAAAAGCAAACTTTCTTAAATATAAAAACACATAAACAAACACTCTGTACAAAAACCGGAACCACAATTTTTTCTTTTTTCAATTTTTCTCCACCCTCCTACAACACGAAATAGAAGCAGCAACAGAAACACAGGAGAGTGTCATTGCTGTTATGATGCGGGGTGTCTGTTATTTTGTGTACTTGAAGTAGTTTTGATTGATTCCTCGTTAAGAGTTTCTGAACAAGAAAAGACACTTGTCCCCGATGAAAGAAAAGAAAGAAAGAAATAGAGAAAGATAGTTTTATCTATCTATTCATCCATGTATCATGTGTGTTTGTTATGTGGCTTCGTTACACGCATATAGACAGACAGAGTACGATACAAATAGATTAAAATTTTAAAGGAAAGAAAATTTGAGAGAGAGAGTGAGAGTCAAAGGGTGCGGGAGGGAGGGACGGACGGAAGAAAACGGAGACGAAACAGACGACAAAGGTGGGCGGCCAAAGTAAACTGTTGACGGTGGGACCTATGCAATTTTTTTTTTAATATAATTTTTTTTTTATTTTAAAAAGAAATTTAAGAATAATGTTTTTGTATTCTCCATTTGCTTTTGTATTTATTTATTATTTTGTAATGTGAGAAGTTGGCTACTGCCACTCCTGTCTTTTGGACCTTTTGACTAAACTCTAATATTATGCTTATGCTTACACGCCAGATTCGTATTTTAATGAATTTTGTATTATATTTTTAAAAATATATATATTATTAATAAATCCTTCCTCGATTTTAATGGGAACGGATTCGAACTTTGAATTAGCCGAAAAAAATTTATGTATTCAATTGATTACTTGAATATTATTACTAAGTCCTCCCTTATTCTATCATTAAATACAGTTATATATTTCAATAGTTTATTTTATTATAGAATTTATATTTAGAATTAAATTTATCGCTTTAATTTGGTAATAGATTTTTGTGCCACTATGAAGATTTTTATTTGTTAAATAAATTGCTTTTCATAAATTAAATAATTTGTACAAATTAGATTTATTTTTTTCTTCTTTATGCTCTATTTGATGTGATTACATTTAATATCAAACATAAAAATGGATTTTATTGTTAGATTTGTTTGTTTTTGTTAACTCGTAACTTGATGTTATTTAAACATTTAACAATTTCTTTGAAGTACTTTGCAATTATATAAATAGTAAAGTTATTGATTCCATTATGAGAGTTAAAGCTTAAAATTATAATACTTGCCAATTTAGATATTTAGAAAAAAAATGAATTGAAATCATTATAATTAATTTTGTTTTTCAATAATAAAAGAGAAAAAGGTAAATAAGTACACTTGTTTATGAAGGCAGGACTAAACAACAAGTCACGTTCCAAAATTAGAGACTCAGAGTCAAGCCTCCAAAGATCCCCCAACCAGTTGAGCTAGGATTGGTTGGCGATAAAGAACTATTAAAGACTAAAGAAACATCAAATTGACTTAAAATTAATAAATAATTTTATAAATTAATTTTTTAAATATATATATATATATATATACACAAAAAAAATCAGTGTCTATTAAAAATGAGAATTTTGCTAGTATAATTAATGAGTAATGTCAATTTAAAATATAACAAAAATTTATTCACATATTTATTTATAATAATGAGAATACAATACTTAACAGATGTTATATTTTAAAAGAAAGTAACAATGTAAAAAAATAAAATTAAAAGCTATGAAAACTCGAAGCTGGTACACTCCAACCAGCTTAAACAGGGCTCGTTAGCAATTTTATTAATTAATTAAAGAATGGGAAATAGTGGTGGGAAATAGCCAAAAGTGGCAGTAGCTGTACTCGTTAGAAATTTGTCCCACAAAAAGAAAATAAAAAGCAGCAGACAGAGTTTCCCGCGTGCGGCCGACGCCAAGGCACGTGGCGAAGGGTTCCGTCTCCACTCTTTAGCCAAACCCAACCCGCCTACAAATACAAAAATAAATTTACTAAATTAACCTCATTCCCCGCCAAACGGCCACTGAGTAAGACACGTGTTTGTCCTCTTCCGGAAAGCGCGTGACGGCATGTTGTGTGTCAGAGCCCGGGCTGGCCCCGAGACGAGACGAGGATTGGGATAGGATGGACCCCTCCTTTTTCTTAATTTTTTTCTTATTAATTTTTTATTTCTTTTCCTCAAAATGGGGTCCACCGAAGGTGGGTTTGGAATTTGTCGTATTCAAGGGGGCTTGTATTTCTAATCAATCGTGAATGCTGACACGTGTCGTTTCAGAGAACTCACATAATGGAAGGGGTCCCGTTCCGAATCACTGCCCACAAAAGTCCTAATCTGAAAACAAAATGATACGATGATCAAACTCTCTCCCTATGTAGGACCCATCGTTTATTCCTTCTCTCCTCTCCTCCTTTTTCAGCACTCTTAAATGGCCACGTGTTTAATTGAGGGTTCTTGCGGTGGAGGGCCCTGATTTGAAATGGCTCTACCGTTGATCTGTTTTTACGAAGGAGATTCAAACCAATCGTGTTGCGAGGAAAAAGAAAAAAAAAGAAAAAGAAAGAAACGAAGAAAGCGGTGGGTACTTTCTTGGGGACATTTCTTATGTGTACTTAAAAGTTAATCAGAACCGTTGATTATTTTTTTGAGAGAAGCCGTACAAATATGGCATTTCCACAGATTTCTTTGGACTTGAAATCTTTATTAAAGTACCCGCTCCCACTTGCTAGGGTTATAGATTCTCAATTTATCTTTTTCATTTTCTCTCTCTGTCTCTCTTCTCTTTTTTTTTTTTTTTTTTTTTTTTTTTTTTTTTTTTTTTTTTTTTTTTTAACATTTTCAAGACTATTCGTGCAAACAAAATCTTGAGCTTGTATCATCTGTTGTTTACAAATGGAGAAAATGTAAAATTGAGACTTTATTGTCTTATGATTTGTCATGTCTTTATTTGGTATTTTGTATTGATTGTGCTTTAACGATGGATATTGAAAATACTAATTGTGTTTATTTGTATTGAAAAAATTTCATATGATAAATGTATGCTAAGATCTAATGACAAAATTCAGAAGTGACAAAAACAATAAATTAATAGAAAATTATTACTCCGTACTTTGTTTTATTCTCGACATTTAAAAATTTGACAAGAAATATACAATATTCTATTTTGTGGTGAAGAAAAAAATATCGACTCAATTATTGTGTTGTTAATTGACTTTAAAAACAGAATTAAAATCATAACTATCAAAATCAAATATCGAGTTTGGATGGACTACTATTTTCTTTTTTTGGATAAATTTTCATAAACCCAATTCAAAAATCCAACCTCTGCTTTCAATTTGAACCTATTTACTCACTTATCTACCAAACATTTTGTATGATCAATCAAGAAACATACATGATACATACTTTACTTACAACTTCAAAAGAAAACTCCCACCGAATGAATTCCTTCATTTCCCAAGATTTGTTTTCTTCCAAAATTATCCTCCTAGACATCCAAATGGACCCATAAACAAATAAATAATAAAACACGCTAGGCAAGCATTGTGAATAAAAACGTGGAATTCTACATTGTCGTTATTATGAAGTCGGCTAAGCTAAGCATGTGCCGCACACATACACATTCCATTGCACATTTGCATTGCTCTGCCGTGTTGCTTTACATTTTCTCTTTTCACTTTCTTTTCACGTTCATCATCTCTCGAATTCCATTATTTTTTTTTTAAATATATTAAAATTAAAATATATGTGTGTATGCATGTATTGTTAATTTGGAGTTTCCTAATTTAAATGAGTCCCACATTAAGATTTTTTGTATTTTTGTGCGTTAGCTCAACAACTAGGAACAGCTTTTGTCTGTTAGTGACAGTTGGGCCAATCTAACCAAGGTGGAAAAGGAAAGAGCCATCGATATTTGTGATTGTTTTATAACATCTAATATTTTCAAAAATTAAAATTCAATAAATCTATTTATTCATTTAAGTATAAATAATATAAATCAATAATCATGTTTGTTTGTTTTTTATTTCTGTTTGTGTATCGATTTGGCATTTCATTTAGTGATGGCATTGTTATCTATGTATGTATTCATTTATCTACAATCACTTGTTTTTATTTGTTTTGTTTTTCTGTGAATTTATTTTGTCGCATTGTAGAGATATCCCATGGATTGCATGTGCATGTCATGTTGATTTATAGAACTACTCTTTGATAATTATGTTTGGACTCTTTTGAATTTCTAGTAAATATTATTCCATAATATTTCTTTTTTCACGATGGGTAACATTTTTCTATTTGGGATATTTTTTATTTATAAACTTTAGTTTATTTTCTTTGTTGTTTGAAATTTTTTGGACTGTAAAATTTTATGATTTACAGATTTTTCCAGTGAAGTGTACAGTACAACTTTTATTTTACAAACAAAATGATATCTTACATTATTTAAAAAAATTAATATATACATGTGTGTGTGTGTAACAATATATGTCACGCCCTAATTTGTGAGTCTCACACTTGACAATCGCTATAGACATCAGAGATATATTCAATCATTCAAAATATATTCTGTGAGCCTATAAAGCCTTAACAAAATCTGTTTTAATAACAATTATGAAATACTTTTAAAATAGATTCATCCAAATACCTAAACTTTAAATATATTTTTCAAGTAATTACAAGACACTTCAAAATTTATATGCCTCCATCCATTTATAAAATATTCATCTAAAATAATAAATAGTAAAATTAAATCATCGATAATTAAAGTAATCGTTACAAATTTCTTTTACAAATATATATAAAATATTTAAATAACACAATAAGTTCTTAAAAATACTAATCCAGTAAACTATACCCTAACCAAGTGAGTCAATATACATATATATATACCTGAAGTATACCAGGCCTGAAAAAAATTGCCACTAACTTAACTCACCCAAAACTTTCTAAACCTAAAACTAGAGAGTTAAGAGGGATGAGTATACGGGAGTATATTCCGTGAGTGAACTAAATTTTAAATAAATAAATAACAATGAATCCAATTCAGAAAAACACACTTTAAAAATATTATAAATAGTCTAATTCAAAAATATTTCATTAAATCTAAAAAATTATATATATATATATATATATATATATATAATCATAGGGCTGGCTCCCTTTCTCGGCGATCACACTAGCCCTGGGCATGCCGAGACCGTCAATGAATTTTATATACAGGAGAAAATAATGCTATTTTATAAAATCTATCTTAGTATATAAGAAATAAATCAATGTATGACTTATTTAGTAAAAAAAAACAAAAAAAACAAAAAAAAAACAAAAAAAAAAACAAAAAAACAAGCCCACCACTGACATTCGCCTCGTGTAGTTACGTGATGATATACGTGATTATCCTCGACGAGATTCACAGGTAGTTAAATCACATCTTCATAACATAGCACCATACACTGCCTCCACCTGTAGAGCCTCCATTCACCTTGATGACCTCTCTACCAAGCCAACCCTAGGCTACCTCATACCAGACTCACTTAGGTGATTACATTCAGGTGGACTCACCTAGACTACCTTCTTGTAGCTACAATAAAAGCCATCATCACTAATATACATATTATAATATTTAAATAATTCACATAATAATCGTTATGATATAAATACCTCATAAAGTGGTCAAAGACCATCATTCCGGCAAAGCATATATATCAAGTAAAGTAACTCTATTATACAAATCGCATTCTTATTTCAAAACCATATGAAAACATATATGTATATATATATATATAACCATATTTGCATAAAACAAGAGTATTAAGCATAAACGTTCATAAAACATTTGCATATCATTATAATTATGAAAATAAGATTTTTAATAAAATAACAAAACATACTCAATTATCACGAAAATTATTACAAACAAGTAAGACCTTTTCTTGGTCTTTATCTCAATCAAATTACAACTACTTCCCAAAATAATTCAAATCATATATAAATATTTTTATTACCTTAAAGTATATATATAAAAAATAAGTTTAATATTTAATTTAATAGAAAAAAAGAAAATAATTTAAAAATAGAAATTTTTACTTTCACTTAGAGAGGGTATACACTCCCTAGTTCCCATCACTTCTTGGTACTTCACGCGGGTTCTTCGCTCGCATATCGTCACCTAACACATATATCAAAATGTATCAATATACATTTTTAAACTTCGAATAAAACTTATATGTGTGGAATGAATATTAACCCAGATTTTCTAAAATCGGCTAATATGCTAAATCAAATAATACTCTCGTTAGTTGTCTAATTATCCATTTATTTTTATCAGGAACCCACATTGTAGCCTAACTAGCGTATTTTAATTCAGTTTTGTGATTACAATAGACGGACCCTACACACCTATCAAAACAGTAACTCAATTACTGTTTATGCCTAAATAATTTTTTCAAATTTGCATCTTAAGTTTCCTAATGACTTATTCAACTATACTACAATTTAAATAACATATCACAATATAATTATAAATGACAAATCTAGCAAAAATGCTACGAATAAATAGTAAAATTCATAAGTCCGAAAGTTGATAAAATAAAAATGTAGGATATAGACAAGCTAAAATTAATATCTTTTACCTCGTGATAGTGTCAGTTTGTTTCAATTTCACTTAAAATTAAAAAAATCCTAATTTGAAAGTCAAATCTCTAGCTCTCTTTTCTGTTTTCTATGTTTTTACTCTCAAATTAATGTCCTCGAAAAGTTTGAAATATAGAATGTGAATGATTGGTGGTGAGAAATCGAAAATTTCAACAAAGATATAGATAATTGATAGAGAAGGCAGAGAGAATGCGAGGAAAAACGACCGAAAACGAAGAAGAAGAAAGCACGAAGGAATTGGGGAGAGGAAAACAAAATTTTAAATTTTTTAAATTAAAAATTTTATTTAAACCCTCTTCAATTTAAAAAATATTATTAGAGTCCCTTAATATATTACGTTAAACTATTATTTACTCGTATCGAATATGATTCATCATTTAAGTTATACATTTTTAATTTTAATATATCTTGTTTTTTTTACAACCTTTCTAATGAAACACATATTTTATAAAATAATTTTTATTTTGGATATTATCGTGTAACTAACCAAAATTTTGGCCTAATTTCAAGTGAATACAACAATTATTAATTTATATAATAAAAAATAATTAACATTTTAAAACGTATCAATTGTTTACAAGCTTTGTTAAGGATTATGACAATTATGTTATGAAATTGGGTTGCATAACTTAGAGAAAAGATAAGAAAAAAATAAATAAATAAAAATAAAATTGAAGCAAAATGTAATTATATGATAATCACACTCTATATCAATAGTTTTTTGTATACCATTTTGAGATTAGACCAAAATTACAGTAGTTATATGATAATTACTTAATATTTTAATCAACAACTATCAAATATTTAAAAAAATCTTTACAAGTACTCTTAAAGAATAACGAAACGCTTTAAGTAAAAACAATTACTAACATAGTTAGACTTTTTTATTAGTGTATTTAGATGTGAACATTTGTGATTTATATTAGTTTGAGATAAAATTTTAATTCGATTCACACGTTATGAATTATATTTAAGATAATTCAATCTAATTCATTAATATATTACAAATTAATTTAATTTAAATCATTGTTTTTAATTTTGATCAATTTGCATTCGCAATTTAAATATTTTAGATATGAAAGAGAAAAAAATTTAATTTTAATATATATTGTAATAATTTACTGTAAAATTAAAATAATAAATATTTATAAAATAATAAATATAATTAATTAAATTTTTATAAACAAATGTAAAAATCTAACAAGAAATCGGTGTAAAAAATTTTAAATAATTTACAGTATTTTTATTTTTTATTGATTTGAAACTATTTAACTTAGCAAATGTATTATTTTGGAATTAATTTAATTTAGAATTTAAATTATAAATAGTAATTTAAAAATTATTAATTTATAAATTAATCTAAATTTCTTTTAAATCGATCTAAATCTAATTTGCGATTCATCCCTAAATTGATGTCTTGTTACTGGTCCATTGCACATAATAATTTATAGATAAATAAATCCCATCAACATCTAATGTTTTGAATGTCCAAAACCCACTAATATTGGCATATATTTCTACACAAATTCAACCAATCAAATTTACACAAAATGTCGTCCTTTTGGCATCTCCTTTACTCCCTCTGCTGATGGTCTTTTTCCCTTTTTACTTTTTTATCAAAACAAACAAAGCTAGGTAATGTACACTGAATGGGAAGTCTTTTTCCCCTGCATAATCATGTTGTGTCTTAACGAAAACAACCACCGTCACGAAAATCAGGTTCTCTATCAACGAATACAACAATCCATCACATGACATTAATATAAAAACAATATTTTTATACAAATTTTTGTATAAATTAAACTCGAATGTCTGTTAAAATACATAATTAATAATAATGATATAATATTGTGATATTTATTTAAAATATAGAACTTGATACATATTATTATGAAGAACTTGGAGAACTAAATAATACAATTAATTGTACTACAACCTTTATATTTTTAAATTATTGTGGTCTAAGATGTAATGATCATCGCGCCTAATACGCATGAATTATGCTTTCCTTGTCATTTTGTCAAACAGTTGTTTCAAGTAAAGTTTGGGTCAACCGTTGAATTGGTCAATTGGATGTTTCTCTATTTATGAGTAGTTGGGCTCTAATAACATTGTTTTTGTTTTGTCATTTTGTGATGAGTAGACGTGTTGGATACGAGATTAGACCAAATTCGTATGGGAATTATTCGTAGTCTTAGGTTGATATAATTGTCAATCACGCTTCAAATTGGTTGACAAGAAAGCAATATTTTGATCGTTGGACTACACATTTATGGATTGATTTTTTGGATTAATTGAAGAAAACAAAGATGGGATGATTTTATTTGCTTCATTTAGAAGCTAAACTTATTAATGGCATACTTATTCCAACTAATTATTTTAAAGTTATCATTTGGGTAAGAAATTACAATAAATTTTATAACAATTTATTTATTTTTCCTATTAGAACCATAAATTTGTGATGTATGTGATATACAATATTATCACATTAATTTTTTTTTAAAAAAAAAGCATAAAAAATTTGTATCTTTAATTGTAATTATTACATGTGTATAGATGAAATTAACATAATTTATCACATCTATGAAAAATAAATAAATATATTTACTCTTTTCCTTATATTCCTATTTATAAATAAAAATGGTAGTTTTTTGCTAATAAAAAACATATATTACTTACATATATTTACTTACACCCACTGTTACTTATATAACATATAAATAAAAAACATATATTTACTTACACACTGTTACTTATATAACGCTCTCTTTTTAAAAGAAAATTAATACGTACTTCTTTTTTAATCTCCTATTACAGCTTGACTTTTTATTTAAACCATATATAGTTTAATTGGGCCTCTGCTGCATACTAAATTTCAGAATTAAATTAATTAATCCATGGTTCCAACTTCCAAGTCAATGTTACAATATACCATTTTATTTATTTATTATTATTGTTATTATTATTTTGTGGGTGTGGGTGTGGGCGAGGGTGTGTGTGTGGGCGCGCGGGTGTGGATAACTTTTAGATACAATAGGTTATGCAATAACTTGGTCCAAGAGCCATTATTTTTGACGAAATGAGACATTTGGTATTTACAAAAATTGGATAATAATATAGTCTTAATACAAGGAACCCTAGCGTGAAAAGTGACGGATTCATCTGTAATTGATTTCAAGCACTTAGGGATAAACACTTTCCAAATCCAAAAGCAAATCTAATACTTTTCTATGCATGGATAATTTATTCGTAAAATTTAGTTATTTAATTTATTCTCTAGTGTTAATGGATTTTTAGTCAGAAGTCCATGCCACACTAAGTGTATGATTAAATTAATTAATTGAATAGAATTAAGTATTGATAATCCAAATATTCTACAGTTCATGAAAATGATAATGATGATTGCCAAACTAACAG
Source organism: Trichilia hirta (assembly GCA_035221805.1). Taxonomy (NCBI): domain Eukaryota; kingdom Viridiplantae; phylum Streptophyta; class Magnoliopsida; order Sapindales; family Meliaceae; genus Trichilia; species Trichilia hirta. The sequence goes on from JAWDEX010132421.1 coordinate 21,912, forward strand.
GGATGGGATTACATCTGATTTGGATAAAAAGGAGGAAAAAGTCAAACAAGGAAAGAGTAACAGATACGATTCGCTTAATTACACGAAGTACTTTCCTGGTATAAAAGCAACGGTGACCGTCCGATTTTACACCTGTCTGCAATCCAATCATTCACAGATGAGACGATAGATCAAAACAGGCTTGGGATGGGAACAGAGACATAAGAAATTTTTCAATTGGTTCAAAATCATGCAAATTAACTTATGTATTATAATTTGAAACAGTATAATACAACATATTATAAATAAATTTAAATATCATATGAATGTGGATAAATTTTTTTTTCACATCTCATATGACGTGGAGCTTTTTACACCACTTTAAAATTTTTTTTATAAAATTAAAATAACTCAATTATGACACACACACACATATTTGTGTGCGTGTATGAGCGCGCATATTTTTAAGAGTGTTAAAAAGAAATATATTTAATATTAAAAATTAGTATGTTATCATGTGTTAGCTTCTAAAATCAAATTTGATAAACACCTCTAAAACAAATAGCCATAGATTTCCTTAATTTAGTTTAACTCTGTCACATGAATCCTTATTTATATCATAAAATATTAGAAATATTATATTAGATGTATGGTGCACAAGGCATCTTCCCTCTAATAAAATACCATGGGAACGTTTTGGCATTGGGCGGGCTACAGTATGGTTAGAATATTTATTTTCGAGCCAACAAGTCCATTATTACGGATTCCTCTGTGACCAATTAAAATTCTTTCAACGAGCCCAGTTTGACTGTACTGGGTAGCTAACATACCAGCGGGGAATAACGTCCATCAAAACAAGCCAATCCAAATAAACAAAAGGCTCAATCTTAACCCAGCGGCTATGACTTGTCACGTTAACAGAGTGAATCTTTAGCCACCCCATTAGTATCCTGATCAAAACCGCAATCCATTTCTATTCAGAATTAATTTAAATTATACGGTACTCTCACTTTCAATGGATAATCTCATACGAAAGTACAACCGTAAAGCCAGCTAGAGACTAGGAAGAGCCGTTCAGCTGGAGACAAAATTCTAAACGTAGAAAAATGACGACTGTTCATAAACAGAAGAAAGCCCATCGTTTTCCTATACTCTGATTCGCGGGGATGTTTGTGGAACTTAGTAGAAAACCCTCTTCCCTGAAGAGCAACATTTCTCGTTACAAATTTGACAATGAGCAACTGCACAGGGCACTGAACAGAATTGTATACTAGATTCAGCTTCCAGCAGCTCCCTTAACATTACTAGGAAATATCTTGAGAAAATGTTGTTATGGTGTATAATTTAACGTGGATTAATTGAAGTTTTCACAGTTTCATGATGAAAGCGAATCTTGGTGACAAAATTAGTTGGATGACTACATACCTCGGACATTGTAACCCAGAGAACAGCTCCCATTCCAATGGAGAACAAAGCTTCCAAAGATCTTCAACGGAGTCTAAAATCTCATCCGCCATATCAAACAACTAAAGACGTTGATGTCAGGTTAACACATACTAGTGTTAACCAAAAGGGAGCAGATTATAACTAGATGAACACCAGATTATAACTAGTGCTTTTCTGCTAGTATTAGGGTAACTGGAACAGCCACGAGGGTTACATGATAATTGTTTGATTAGGCGGTGTCAATGACTCGAATTAATATTGAATGACAAACACCCTAGTATACTTGAAGTCTCATTCAAACAAAATCGGTGAAGTCCTTTAGACTATCAGTGCAGACCATATAGGTCTACTGACCATTCAGCTTGCACCAATGAAACTGATAACACCAAAAATGAATAGGTCAATATTAGCTCACAAATTGTCATCATTTGAGAAAAGGTGAAAGAAGAACAAGAACAATGTGCTGACACATAGCGGAAATGAGTACTCTGTTTGCACTGTTAGAACTGGACATGGTTCAGGAAATAATATTCCAAGTTTTAGCAAAAAGAAAACAACGAAATGTTTAAATACAAATTTTATGTCCCTTTGAGTTGATGGTGTCAACAAATTGCATAATTCCAATCAAGGAAATACACAATAATGGAAATGGAAGAACCCAAATATATATGAAATACAAATATTAAGATAGACATGAAGATAGAATACTATGTAGGATTTCACAAGATAATTCTGATGATCTTTCAATAATTTTCGAGTTTCTTCTAAATTTATGAATTTATAGGTCATGCTACGCATAGCGGCAAGTGTTTTAATGTTTGTCGTTGTATTTATCTTGCCTATAAAAAATCCTTTCCAAACAACATAGTTTATTGATATAATATAAAATATCTAGGTTTAAGATTAATGTTTCAGATAACAATTTTTTTATCTGACTCGCCTAATCTTAATTTATCTTTTATTTTATCTCAGTAATATGTAATTTCAGGACCACCTTTCAATCAAATGATATTTTTTAAAGTGACAATCCTTTAAGAATACCATTTGCCGCTATCTTTAAAGTGACTATCATTTGACCATTGTCACAATGTTTCATTAAAGAAATAGCCTCGGCATTGCCAAATCTTTTCCAAGCAAACCATTATTTGATACCAATTAAAAAGACAAATATCTAACCCTAGGAATTCATTTAGCAGTTCTAGCGGACTACACGAATTGCATTTTCTAACTTCTCCGTTTTTTTTTTTTCGAATATAAGGCAATTAGAGTAAGGTTTGTAATTGGATCCTTATTCAAGCTCCAAATGCCTTAACCGTAAAATAAACAACCAATATTATGCCCAGCA